>SRLM01003145.1:107626-202582 GCA_015708895.1 Populus ilicifolia
TTTGTGCATAAAAATTCAAGATTATAACATTACCTAAATGATTTCTAAAATTTCTTTGCAATAATAAATCATTCATGAATAAAATAAGAAGATAAACATTAAGATTCATTAATATCCTAAAGAACTCACCCCAATCACCATCATCCTTGATTCGGATCCAAGAAAGAGATTAGCCAACCATGATTTTATATAAAAACACTTCAATAAACATGAAATAACTTGAATCAAACTGAAATAATAAGTTTTACAAACTAAAGAACCGAAATCTACAAAGAAGAACACAACACAATTTCAGAAAAAATTCGGACACAAATCTGACTCTAACTTTGGACAGCAATTTGACCCTTTTAGAAGCCTCCTCTCGAGATGTCTATTAGAGACATATTTATAGAAAATTCTATCTCCTTTCCATATCATTAATGAACAGCTCATTTGGACACCAGAGTCAAAAGTTATGGGTAAAATACCGAAAGGTATTCTGAAACATTTATTTGCAACCACTTTGGTGCACGTTTTTCTTCCTCATTTATGAGCTATCTCTTTCTTCTTTTTGACCCAAAATAATGTAAAAATATCCCCTCCAGCTTTCCATCCATGTGCTTGCCTTCTTGGATCAATGAATTACCCAAAATAAATCAATTGTTGTTGTGTGGACATGTAAGATCATGGATTGTTTTTGGGCTGATTTGAAGGTTCATTTAGGGCTGATTTGGGGCTGAATTTAAGCATCAAATAAGTATACAAATATACCTATTATTTGTGCTAATATTGACATTGAAACCTTGAGTGTTTAATGGTTGAAGTTTGCACACAACATAAGGCAAGTTTGGGCTTGAAATAGATCATATGATATTCTTTTCTAGAATTGGAATAGAATTGATTTTTGGGACAAATTTGGAGAACTTATTTGAACCAAGATTTGCTTCAATCTTAAACTAAATGTCTCTTCAATTCTTTGTTCTGAATTTCGATGTTGAATTTCCTGAATTAATTCATTTAAGCTCCAAAAACCTATCGTAACATTCTTTTCTAAATGTCTCTTCATATTCTTTTCTAAAATTAGAATAGAATTGATTTTTGGGACAAATTTGAAGAACTTATTTGAACCAAGATTCGCTTCAATCTTCAGCTAAATGTCTCTTCAATTCTTTGTTCTGAATTTCGATGTTGAATTTCCTGAATTAATTCATTTAAGCTCCAAAAACCTATCGTAACATTAAAACAAACTTCATTACTAAAAAGCACATCAATTATTATAAAAAGACCAAATAAAAACAATAAATACATATGTAAAATAAGAGACTTAATGATACTTTTAATGCACAATCAGTACACATGAATGCATCAATTCTTGAAACTAACTTATAACTCTCAAATTCAGCTATCCACTTAGGTTGCCATTAACAAAAGCTAATCATTTATTCATCCTAGTCATCCTCTTAGGATGTAATTAGCCAAAGTTAATCATTTATTCACCTGGTCATTCACTTAGGATGTTATTAACCGAAGCTAATTATTTATATCATTTATTCATCCCGGTCATCCTTTAAAGATGCCATTAACCGAAGCTAATCATTTGTTCATCCTAGTCATCCATTTAGGAGGCCATTAGCCAAAACTAATCATTAACCAATCAAACATTCCATGGGCGGTTTATGAAATCACTATAACATGATAATATATCCTTTGTAATACTCATTCAAATGATTCATAACAATTTGATATTCACTATAACGTAATAGTAGACCCTTCATAATACTTGCACAAACATTTCATAATAGTTTAACATTTAGTATAACATAATAATAGATCCCTTGTAATACTCAAACAAACATTTCGAAACAATATAGCATTCTATATAACATAACATTAAATCCTTCATAATACTCATACAAACATTTATGACAAGTAACATTCAATATAATACAACCATAGAACCTTCGTAATACTTATACAACTATTCATGATAGTTAATGTTCAGTACAATACAACATTAGATCCTTTGTAATACTCATACAAATATTGTAACAATTTAGCATTTTGTATAACACAACAATAATTCCTTCGCAATATTCATATAAACATTTATGATAATTTACATTCAATATGATACAATGATATATCCTTTATAGTATTCATACAATTATTCATGATAATTAATATTAAATATAATATAACAATAGATCCTTTGTAATATTCATACAATCATTCGTGACAATTTAGCATTCCATATAGCATAATAATAGATCCTTCGAAGTATTCATATAGTTATTCATGATAGTTAATATTAATATTCAATATAATACAACAATAGATCCTCTGTAATACTCATATGATCATTCGTGACAGTTTAGCATTCCATATAGCACAACAATAGATCCTTTATAATAAATTCACTTTAAAAACTCATGTTACACTAGAAGGGGTGAAAATCACCTCCTTGTTCCTCTAGTGGGGTGTACATACCCAATCAAAGGTCCAATCTTGATCGCACCACTTAACACATCAATGGTCATAAATCAACACATCTATATTATGAAATCACATGACTGATACATATTTCATATAAACCCTGTGAAAAATAAAGGTTGCTTAAATTTCAAACTAACTATATAGGAAATAAAAGTAAAGAAATTCATACACAGGGATAAATAAAAACAGGAATTTAGAAATTTTTAGATATAAATTTTCAAGAGAAATAATTTGAGACATTATAAATTAACCCGTAATGTTAAGGGTTGGATTTAATTGAACAAAATAAACTAAATGAAAAGTTCTGGGGTGGAGTTATAAGAAATGAAAAGAGGTATAACTTGATTATAAGATGAAAAAAAAAGATGTGGGGGCAAAAAATAATATACTTAAAGCAAATTGGGCCTAAGTACAAATAAAAATAATTATAGAGTATAAAAACTCCTCTCCTTAATAAAAATCTACAACAATCAAAAGGAAAGAAAAAATATAGTTTTTGTATCCATTCTTACAAAATAAAAGGAGAAACACCAGAATTTCAAGAATTTATCCAAGATTAAGGGTTTATAAATGGAATAAACACTATGGGCAAGTTATTAACAATAAAATTTGAACAAGAAGAGAAGAAGAAGGGACTGTCATTAGAAAAAAGGAAGAAAGGAGTCGAAAATCTTTAACTGGTTGAAGTTCAAAACCTTAATTCTTACCGGGTAAGATTTTCTAAACATAATCTTATAATTCATTTTAAATTCGATTATGAAATGATGCCTTGATGTTGAATTATAGATTAAGGTTCTTAGACTTGAATTAGAGAAAAAGTAATAGATGTTAAAATTAAGTGAATTCATGTATTATATATGATTAGAGGCATGACACCATGATAATTTACCCAAAAAATATAATTTGTGAATGTTATGTGTGAATGGAAGGGGTGACGAATCTAGACAGGCTCATCTCTTGACTTTCGGTGAGATTTCTAGTAAGAGGATGAGGGAATTAGGATCAAATTCCTCATATAATTTATAGTTTTAGATATTGGCTAACTAAGAAAATTGATCCTTCTTAATTTGGAATTATAAAACTCCAGTTATGGATTACAAACCGAGATTAGGTAATGAAAGACTGTATAGGGCAGTAAGACTGATTTGTTAATGAGCAATTTTGACTATCTTGGAGGCAGAACTAGGTTCTCCTTCCTTCAAGAGACTCATAGCTCCATGTTTTAGCTTTCCAATACGACCAACCTCACTTGAAATGGAGTCCTAAAACTCTAGATAGAGTTAAAATCTAAGAGAAGGTTAAAATGCAACCTTTATAGAGTAACAGTTCAAAAGAGTAACAATTTAAAATAGTAACAGTTCAAAAGAGTGACAATTCAAAAGAGTAACAATTCGAAACAATAGTAGTTCAAATCAGTAACAGTTCAAAAGAATAATGGTTCAAAGCGGTAATAATTCAAAATTTAAATAATAATAGTCCAAATATAAAGAGAGGAATGATTGAAAGAAAGACCTATTGATTGTTGATATGTTTAGTATAAAATGTATCCTTGAAGGAGAAAAATTTACAAGATAAACTTGTTATTTGCATGAGGGACCACAAGAGTGGTGCTGCAGTAGCAGCACAAGAGCATGGGTGGAGCTTCTACTATAGGTAGGTGATCCACACCTATACTTTCTAGTTAAACTTAATGATTTAATAAGTTATTGATGTGAAATGTGAATTACCAAATGTTGGATATTATGTGAAAGGAGAAAAGTTTGCATAATGATATCGATATTTTGGAAAGTATTTTGAATATATGTGTGTATTCAAGGTGAAATGTTATTATATGAATTGCCAAGTGATGAAATTATTGCTAACAACAGAAATATAAGAAGTGTGATATGGGGTGTGGACTAGCATACATTTAGTGCAAGTAAGGATCCCAGGTAAGGGGACCAACATGTTTTGGCTAGCATACATTTAGTGTGTATGTTAAGATCTCAGGTAAAGTGATAACGTATATTGGCTAGCATATATTTAGTGCTTGTTAGGATCTTGGGTAAGGGGATCACTATGTATTGACTAACATACATTTAATGTATGTTAGGATTCCGGAGAAAAGGATCATTTTACATCAACTCCTATAAGATGATAATGATATTAGTGAAATTGATATCAATAATATGTTAAGTGAAAATAATCATGGTTGATCTTATAAAATCTTAAATGAAGCTTGATAATGGATGAGTAAAAAAAATTTAGTAGTTGAATGAAAAAGAGTTTCCAATGAAAACCAGAAAGGAAAAGGGAATACAATATGAATGCATATATGCCTTTTTAAATTGTTGGATATTTGAGTTGTAATATTTATTATGATATTCATATTTCAATAATATATATTTTGTTTTAGGATTATCGCATGCACAATAAGAGTAGATCCTAACTTATGTTTACTTTTTGTAATTATAGGTTCTATGTTCTAGGGAATATACCCTTATATTTTGTAATATTACAACTCTTATATAACTTATTTTTATAATCACTGTTTAAACTTGAATAGATAGTCTTAACTCTGAAAATGATTGTCTATGTATACGTGTTTATCTAATTTATTTCTCTATAATGATATTTGTTATTCAATGTACCTTATAAACATTATAGTTGTGATGATGATGATGTTTGTAGGAATGAAACTCAAGACGATTGGGTTGTGATTGAGTTATGAGATATGAAATATTAGAAGTGTAAAGAGGTTAAATGTCGATAACTTGGGACCTCCCAATATAAGGGAGACTCTACCAAAATTTGTAAAATTTAATATGAACTCCTTACATATATATATATAATTAACCAATTAATTAATTTATTACTTTATGTATTAATTGACGTGAGATTATTGTTTAATCCTATATATGGAGTTACATTTTGGTATCAGAACTTAGGTTGCCATTTTAGGGATAGGAATATTGGTATGATTTTGAAACGTGTTTCATGATGGTTAGAACAAGGCAATGACACAGGACTGATCCATCCCTAATTTGGAGAAGTGATTAGAGTCTTCATTATGAAAATGTTCTCGATTGGGAACCCTTGGCAAACACCTCTTCTCATATGCCTGCAACATTAGCATACTTTAAAATGGATGAGTCAGTGAGATTTCAAGATGATTTGATGTCTTGTTAAGCAGAGGTATCAATGCTTGAGGTATTAGACAGACAAAGGGGAGATAATATAACCCCACCAGTGTCACCGACAGCTGCATCAAACCCATTTTCAGATCCTGTTTTTATAGGTCATATAGTGAGAGCTATAGCAGTAGATGATTGATACTTAAAAATGTATTTTTATCGAGGTTTTATATAATTATTTTGCACTTGAAATATTAATAACTTTTTAACTAAAACATGTTTTATAATAACATATCTAATAATATAAGATACCTTTAATTTATGGTAAATGTTTATTTTAAATGCAGGCTTATCACATAAATAAAAGAATTGATTGATGAATTTAAGAACTGAAATTGAAAGGACAAAGAGATGGTCAAACTTAGAAAAAATATGTTTATGCAGTCCAAATCAAAACATTGTTCGATAACTGGGTCATATTTGGAGTTATAGATCTTATATTTAGGTGTACTTTATATGGATGGAAAGGTAAGACATAGGCCTACAACTTTCATGCGGAGCTCAAGATTTAAAAAGGTCATTTTCAAGTCCAAATTCTAGCAATAACAAAGAAGTCTGAATCTGTCCTAGAGCCCGCACACTATTTAGTGTTTGGCTATATCTGAAGTTCTAAAAGTAGAAATGACCTCTAATTTTTTTATCTGGAAAGTTGAGACAATTTTCTACAACTGTCATGTTTTTAAATGGTTCTAATTCTAATGTTATCAATAATGTTTTGGGCATAAAAAAAAAATAAGGATTATCACCAAGTCAAATGTTGGTCACCCACTCATCAATTAGGCATCAAATCAATAGTTTTCAATTTTGGCATATAAAAGGAGGCATTTGTCATGCATTTAGGCATCTTGATCTCCAAATCAAGATCATGCTCTTGTTTTCTCTCTTTGTATTTTTGTAATGCTTAAGTTTTATTTTCATTAATATCTTATTTATGCCTTTCATTTCCTTTCCTTTCCTTAGTTAACTTTTGTCTTATTTATGTTCTTATCTTGTTTATTTATGCTTCTTTTTTTCATTATGTTTAGCTAAGTTTATTATGTCAAGGTAAAAAAGTTACACTAATGGTATAAGAATAAGTATAGTCTAAATTTAACATGGACTTTAATATTTGATACTAAAATGTTTTGTATTTGTTATCTTGTTCACTCTTTAATACTTTGCTTGTTAAATAACTAATCTAGATTTATGTTGTATAACACTTGGTACATCAAATGCTTGATACTTTTATAGCCCATACTGTACAGTATAACTGATACCTGAGTTATGAAAGGAACTTGATCTGTTGTTAACATAAGTTATGATCTGTTGTTAACATAAGTTATAATCTGTTGTTTATGCCTAAATAAAATATAGCCGAAGAAGATAATCAATTACTTCATAATGAGAATAATCATGCTAGAACACTTAGAGACCACATGAATCTCATAGAAACAAGTGCACCATCATGTATAGTTTTTCCTCCTAGTGCATCTCATTTTAATTTCTCATTTATAAAATCCTTTCTTCCTTCCTTTCATTTCTACTTAACCCATATATTCAACAAATATAAAAGTGTGTAGAAATGACAAGTTCCTCAAGTCATCACATAAGAAATATTTGTGTTTTTGGTAGATCTAATCCTGAGAAAGAAAATAAGTTTTTATAATTAGCAAATCATCTTGGTCAAGTGCTAGCTGAGAGAAAGATTCATTTAATATATGAGGAGGAGGTCTTGGGTTAATGGGAGATGTGTCAATAGCTATATTTTTAGGAGATAGTCAAGTTTTGTTGTTATTTTTGTTGTATTATTATTATCTGTAATTTATACAATTAACCTCCATGTGGTTTGACCGCAGTCTTGCTGGGTTATTTATTACTTCAACACTCCTTCACTTAGAAGAAGACATCAATCTTTTAGTTGTGTTAGTAGGAATGATAGCAAGAGCCTCTAGTATAACTTTTATATTAGGGGAAGTAGTCACCATAGTGTAGTAGGTGATGGATATGAAAAAGTTAGGTTCTATGACTTGCCGTGGCAAAAAAGATGTTGAGGTTACTTGGTTGAGGAAAATGGAAATAGTTATAAGTTAGATGCAGGTGCCAAAAGAGCTACAAGTGGATTGCATAACCTAGCTATTGGTTAAAAGTGCCCATTTATGTTTGGAGACCATCAGAGAGAGGATATCAGGGGAGGTATTGGGATGGAGGGATTTTTTTGAAGAGTTTGAAGAAAGGTACTATTTTTAGGAGCACAGGAGGGAGAAAGAACATGAATTTTTGGATTTGAGGTAGAGACATTTGATAGTTTTGGAGTATGAGAGGAGATTCCAGGACTTATTAGCTTTTGCGTCCACTTACCTTCCTTCAAAGCGCCACAAAGTGGAGAGATTCCATGATGGGCTAAGGTAGGAGCTGAGAATGGTATTGATAGCTATGTAGTTTCAGTTTGTTCGAGAATTGGTATGAGCTGCTCATGATATGGAGTGGGTAATAAGGGATGCCTCAAAGCTAGTGGTCAAGCAGAGTCAAGTGATTAGAGCTAAAAGGAGAGAATTTGGGTTTTCAACTAAAAGACCTCCCCTCCTAAAGAAAGGAAAGAAAGGGCAATCCTTAGGATAGTTCTAGAGAAGAGGTGGGAATTTCACCCTATAAGGTAGCTTAGGAGGATCTAGGCAAGTGGGTGGAGGAGGATCTTAGAGAGGATAAGCTAAACATGGTGTCGTGACTTTGAGAGGGTATACAGGGCAAAAAGGACCCGTGTATCCATTCTATCAGGGGTATGAGCAACGACACATTTGAGATTGCTCTATGATGTTAAGAAGATGGTATATTTATAGAGGAGAGGGTCATCGATAAAGAAAGTGTCCATATATAGGTAGAGATTGTTATTATTACAGGGACATGAGTCATAAGAAGAAGGATTATCTTTATAGAACCTCCAAAGGAGCTCATGGTTAAAGGACTGAGGTCTAGAGCCAACCGCAATCTGTTACAATCAATTGTTTTATAATATCTACCCAGTCAGGGACGAGTTCTACTCAAAGGAGACCTAGAATTCAAGAGGGGAGTTCAAGTCAAGTATATCATATGACCCACGAGGATGTGAGAGCTAAATTGAAGGTCCAACTTATTATATGTTAATTTATATCATTAACACAAAATTTAATCATAACAATCATGTTGCAACCACATTCTCATTCATTTGAACCATATTCACGCCAATTCATTAACCTCGTAATAAAATCAAAGCATTAAGATTAACATATATTTTGTTTTGACTAAGTTATCATCTTAAGGGCTTAACAAGATCATAATTCTGCACATTCTTCCATTTTATTTTCATATAACTCTTCACTTATGCATGCTAAATCCATACCTTATCATGAACATGAATTTTTTACCTTAATTCATGCATGTTTTCATAAGTTAAACAAGGTCACAAATTTCAGGTTTTATCATTTCATTTCATCCTTTTCCATTATTTTCCTTGGCCAACCCTTAGTCTAGGTTTTGTTCACCATGTTCATCCATTTCTTTTTATTAATATTTCTAGAATTGGTTCCACCATCCAGCCCTCATTCTTATTAATCTTTCTATTTAGTCTTTTCAAGTATTAAGTGTAAGAACCCTAACGGTTTCCTTTTCTTTTTTGTCTTGAAATTCTAAGAGGCAAGTAATTAGGTGATGTTCTTTCCTTACCTCATGATTTTGGGTTGTCCTAGATAGGTTTCTTATTTAGTTCTTCTTCTTCCTCTCTACTTTTAGTTTTTTCCTCTCTTCTTTCTCTACTATATCAACCGACCCTTCCAGCTCACTTACCTTTCATGGTTTTCTCTCCTTTCTTCTAACTATATCCTCATACAACAATCAAGGGCTTGCATGTAATTAGGTCCTGTTTTGGGAAAAGAAGGGTTACTACAACCGAGGCAAAATTAGATAGTAATTGGTTGAGTGTTCATTGGTTTCACAGATTTGACATATGATGTCTTGAATAGATTTTATTTGACCACTCTTTTTCAATTATAATGCTTCGACTTTTCTAGCTAAAGATGCAAATTTAGCTTGGAGGTCATGATCTTCTCTAAAGTTGTACATTCCTCTACTAGATGTATGAAGTTGAGTTTTACTTGGTGTCTCATAAGTGCCAATAGTGTCCTAATTTTAATGAGTAGATATATAAATTTAATGAGACATTATTTATCTGACTAGATTAATGGAAGTTGAATAATGAATGTCTTGCTTTGTGGAACTTGTAAATTGTTTTACTATTTTAACGCTTTGATTACTATGAACTAGTAATAAGTTAGTTGAAGGGGTGTGATTAGTACTTAAAAGTTCATTTTTATAAAGGTTTATATCATCATTTTGCACTTGAAGTATCAATAACTCCTTAAGCACTTGAAGTATCAATAACTCTTTAAGCACTTGAAGTATCAAGAACTCCTTAACTAGAGCATGTTTTATAATAACATGTCTAATAATATAAGATACCGTGAATTTATGGTAAATGTTCATCTTAAATGCAGACCTATCATATAAATCAAATAATTGATTGATGAATTTACAAAGAGAGGGCTAAGTTTAGAAAAGAGATGCTAGTTTAGTCTAAAGTGGAACACCATTCATTTATTGGATCATAACTGGAGCTGTAGAATTTAGATTTAGGTCTAGTTTATATGTATGGAAAGCTACGACATAAAGTTAAAAATTTCATATGAGTTCAAGATTCAGAAGAATCGTTTTCAAGTTCAAATCATGGCAACAACAGAGAAGATAAAATTTATCCTACAACCCAGACATTGTTCCGTGTTCACCCCATATCTTGAGTTCTAGATGTCTAAATATGCCAATTCTTATTTTGTTGAAAAGTTGAGACAATTTTCTAGTACTTTCATAAAGATTATTTGTTCAAATTATAATGTTAGCAATGACGTTTTGTTGAGACAAAAAGATAAGGATTGTCACCAAGTCAAGATGTGGCCACCTACTCAACAATTAGTCATCAAATCTATAGTTCTAAATTTTGGCATATAAAAGAAGGTATTTGTTATGCATTTAGGCATCTTGATTTTTAGATCAAGATCATATTCTTGCTTTCTTTCTTTATATTTTTATAATGTTTCAGTTTTGCTTTCATTAATCTCTTGTTTATGCTTTTCATTTAATTAGTTAACTTATATCTTATTTATGTTCTTATCTTATTTTTTTATGTTTTTTTTTATTATGTTTAGTTAAGTTTATTATGTTAAGGGGAAAAGGTTACACTAATGGTGTAAGAATAAGTATAGTGTAAACTCAATATGGACCTTAACATTTAATACTAACATGTTTTGTGTTTGTTAACTTATTCACCTTTAATACTTTATTTGTTAAATGGTTAGTCTAGACTTATGTTGTATAACCCTTGGTACAATAAATACTTGACACTTTCATAACCCAACCATATGGTATAATCGACACCTGTACTATGAAAGGAATTTGATTTGTTGTTAACATAAGTTATAATCATGAATACCTAACAACATTTATAAGTATTAACATTATTCGAAGAAGATAACTAATGTAATCATGTTAACAATTTATAATCCGATTGGAACCTTCTTTGTGTGTGGTTTCTAGTTAAGTAAGAAAATGAGTTTATACTATACTTATTTAAAATACCATTAGTGGTTGGTCTAACCTTGACAATTATTTTATCCTTATTTAATCCTTATATCAATATCACATCTCAACAATTCTCTTCAACTCCTTTTCATTTATTGTTTATAATTTTATATAGTTCACCTCCCTGTGATTCAACCTCGGTCTTGTTAGGTTATTCATTACTTCGACACTCCTACACTTGATAGAAGACATTAGTCTTTTGGTCATCTTAGCTGGTTTCCATTCCAATTCTCCTCTAGGATTGGTTGGTCCAACACTAATTTTTATTTTTTTTATAGTGTCGCTGTCGATTCAAAAATCAACTACCAAACTATATCGCTACCACTTCAAAAATTGACATTGAAAACTATGTTGTTGCCAATTCAAAAATTCACAGCAAAATTGCAACGCTACCAATTCAGAAATTGGCACCCAAACTATGTTGTTGTCAATTTAAAAATCAATAATGAAAAATTGTGTCACTATTGATTTATAAATTAACAACCAAACTGCGTTACTGCTGATTAAGAAATCAACAACAAAAAACTGTGTCACTGCGGATTCAGAAATCAATAGTGATGATGGAGTTATTTCTAACTTTGCTTCTTCTTCTTTTTGTTTACATTTTAGCTCGAGCCAATGGTTGAATTGATAATAATTATTGTTGTTGTAAAACTAAACAATAAACACAATTACGCTAGAACCTAAATTTCCTTGTTCAATGTTTTTTTAAATCATATCAAAAAGGCATCTCAAAATTATTATTTTTTATTTCAGTGCAAGATTTGATTTTTAGGATGAAATTTTTAAAAGATGAGAGAATGTAAACTCCTAGCTTGAATGTTTTTCAATATTAATGGAAATTTAAATTTTAACTCGAGAACAAAATGATTGATTACAAAGTAAAATAAGGAGATATTGAATATATATAAATGAGTTTTAAAATATTAATTCATGTATGTTATTTTTAAAGTAGACTGGGATGAAATACTTTGTTGAACCAAAAAATAATTATATTAGACAAAAGGGGGCATTGTCATAATTATAGGTAAGATGGACCTTTGGCCATATAACACAAAGAGAGGAAAGGGATTATTTTGCTTAATTTCATCTTAAATTCTTCCATAAAAAACACTAAAAAAAGGTAGATTAATTTATTAAAAGGGAGTTTTAAGTAATTTGACAAGGATTTTAAGCTTAGGGAAACGTTTGAAGGTTAGGAAACTGAAAAATCTTAAAGGGTTGGAGAGTGAAAAAAGATACGGAGGAGAACTTACTTTCTCTTATGTCTTTCTCTTGATTTCTCATTCTTTAATGGTAAGAAAATCTTTTGAAGTGATTTTTAAAGGTGAATTTTTGTTTTATGGATGAATTAGTATGTTAGTGTTAGGTAATTTTGAATTGTGATAGTGGGATGCTTTAATTGATGTTTTCATGTTAGAATGATTTTTATAAGTATGAAAAATGGTTGGGTAAGGTGTCAATTAGGAGAAAAGAGAAAGAAAATCTTATATTTTGAGATATTATAAATTTAACTAGGAAATATTAACAGTTAGATTAAATTAAAGAAAATGAACTAAACTAAAAAGTTGATGGTTGGAATTATAAGAAATGAAAAGGGTATAGCTTAATTATTATGAGAAAAAATGTGGGGGGAAAATAACTTAAAGAAAATTGAGTCTAAGTACAATTAAAAGAAATTATAGGGTAAAAATACCTCTTTCCCTTACTAATAAAAAATCTACGGCAACTATTAAGAGAGAGGGAGGGACTTTTTAACTTGTGCTTGCCAAATTAAGAGAGAAACACCAAAAATTCCAAGAACTCATCCAAGATTAAGGGTTTAAAAGTAGAATAAACACTTGTGGCAAGGGATTAACAAGAAATTTTAAAGGAAAAGAGAAAAGGGATGGCTGACTATCATTAGGAAAGGAGGAGTTGAAAATTTTCAACTGGTTGAAGATCAAGACCTTGATTCTTACTAGGTATGGAGTTCTTAACATGGTTCTATAAGTTGTTTCCAATTTGATTATGAATTGATATCTTAGTGTTGAATTTTAATTAGGGTTCTCAGACTTGAATTAGAAAAAATGTATTAATTGCTAGAATTAAGTTAATTTATGTATTGCATGTGATTAGGGGCATGAAATCATGATAATTCATTAAAGAAAATGTATAGGCAATTAATTTAGGGGTGGTCGGCTATATGAAGAGTGAAGAGGAAAAATGGGGAATTATGGTTTTTTTTTATTCAATTTATTATAATAGGTTGTTTTGAATATGGTTGTGTGAGAGAGAATTGAATGAAATTAGCATGAAAGGAATAAGGGAACTCTTTCTTCCCTAAGGTCATGATTTTGACCAATTACGCATTAAAGGGGTAGGATGTTTAATTTGACATATTTAGCTTGATAATGAGTGTTTAATTGTATCAAAATAAGGAAAATTACATTTTAAAGTAGCGAGGATTGTGTTTAAAATGATATCATTCAGAAAGTTAGTAGAATCGATAAAAATGTTCTATTTTGATGTTAAGAGGAGAGATTGAAATAAATAAAGTAAATTAGTTCTTAAAAGGTATTTTTGACACTCTTATATGGTATATGATATGGTTAAGGGTTGAGATAAAAGAGAAAGAGTTGAATTGTGGATTTTGTATGTAAATGGAAAGGTTGATAAATCTAGATAGATTCATCTCCTGACTTTCAAAGAGAATTCAAATAGAAGGATGAGGGAATTATGATCAAGTTTTTAAGAAATTATAGTTTTTGATGTTGACTAACTAAAAAAATTAGTCTTACTCAATTTGGAGCTATAAAACTCTAGTTACGAGGCTCTAAACGAGACTGAGTTATGATATACCCTATAGGGCAGTAGGTTTGATTCATTGATGAGTAATTTCGAGTGTCTTAGGGGTAGAACTAGGTTCTCCTCCTTTCAAGGGACTTTTATCCTTATGTCTTATCTTTCTAATGAGATCAATCTCACTTGAAATGGAATCCTAGAACTTTGGATATTGTAAGATCCCCCACATCAGTGGCTGAAGAGTTAGTTGTTGGCCTTATTAGTAGTGTTGGTGCTAACTTGTCATACGCATTCTAGGTCGTTAAGCCAGAAGTGCTTGCATAACAAAGAACAAAACAGTGAGGGCATTAAGGCTCAAAGCGAACAACATATGGTATCAAAGCCACTGGTTGTTTAGTTATGCCAATAAGGTCATCAAGCTCTTTAAGGGGTGGATTGTAAGATCCCATATTAGCAGGTGACAAGTTAGTTGGTAGCCTTATTAGAAGTGCTAGTGCTAACTTATCATACGTGTTTTGGGGCATTAAGCCATAAGGGCTCCCATCACCAGGAAACAAAACCATGAGGGCGATATGGCCCAAAACAGATAGTATATGGCAGTTTGGGCCAAATTATTATAGATATAGTAAAAAATCTAAGGAGAGGTCGGAATGCAACCTTTACTAGCAGATTCAAAAAGTCACTAAAGTGACTTTTTAGATGCATTAAGGGTGAAAATTGGATCCTTTCCTTTCTGGGAACATGTGATAGTACATATTAGCTTTCAAAAAAATAAGCCATGTTCGAAATAGAAATTTATAATGATAACTATAGTCAGACAACAAATGACGATATTAATGGGTGAAATGAGAAAAAAGTAAGATGTAAAGAAAAGAATAATTGAAAGAACTATATTGGTTATTAATATGGTTATTATGAAGTGTATCCTTGAATTAGGATAATTTATGAGACATGTCTGTGATTATAGAAGGGACCACAAGTGTGGTGCAGTAGCAGCAACAATGGAGTATAAAGTAGAGCTTCTACTATAGGTAGGTGATTTGCACCTATGTTTCTTAATTAAATTTTATAATTTAATATCTTATTGAGGTTAAATGAGAATTAATGAATGTTAGATATTATATGAAAGAATGAAAGTTTGTGTAATAATATTGTTATTTCGGATAGTATCCCAAATATATATGTGTTCAAGGTGAATGGTCTTTCGTGTGAACCGCCAAGTGATGGAAGTATTGCTGACATAGAAAATATGAGAAATGTGATATGTAGTATGGATTACCACACATTTAGTGCATGTTAGGATCTCGAGTAAATGAATCACCATGCATTAATGCCTATGAGACATGGACTAGCATACAATTAATGTATATTAGGATCATAGGTAAAAGGATTACCATACACCGACTAACATACATATAGTGTATCTTAGGGTCCTGGGTAAGGGAATCGCTATATATCAACACTTATGGGGTGATGATGATACAAGTGAAATTAGTATCAGCAATGTTTTAGGCTGAAATAAATGCAGTTGATTTTATGAAATCTTGAATGGAAATTGACACAACCAAAAGATTGATGTCTTCGAGTGTCAAAGTAATAAATAAACCGGCAAGACCAAGTCAAACCACAAGGAGATTAATTGTATAAATTATAAACAACTATAACAACAATAATAGTAGTAGTAGCAGTAGTAGTAGTAGTACTAATAATAGAAGAAAAAAAAGAAGAAGTTGATAAGAACTTTGAGATGAAAAATCAATGTAAGGATTAAACAATGATAAAATAAAAGTCAAGGTTAGAGGATCCACTAATGGTATTTCAAACAAGTATAATATAAACTCTTATTATTCAACTAGAAACCACACACAAAGGAGATTCTAATTGGATTATGAATTATTAACATGATTACATTAGTTATCTTATTCAAATAATGTTAATACTTGTAAATATTATCAGGCATTCATGATTATAACTTATGTTAACAACAAATCAAGTTTCTTTCATAGCAAAGGTGTAGGTTATATAATTAGTACTTAAAAGTGTATTTTTATCGAGGTTTTATATCATCATTTTACACTTAAAATATTAATAACTACTTAACTAAAGCATGTTTTATAATAACATATCTAATAATATAAGATACCTTTAATTTGTGGTAAATGTTCATCTTAAATGCAGGCCTATCATATAAATGAAAGGATTGATTGATGAGTTGAAGTACTGAAATTAAAAGGACAAAGAGATGGTCAAACTTAGAAAAAAGATGTTGCAGTCCAAACTGAAACACTGTTTGGTAATTGCATGATATCTGGAGCTATAGATCTCGGATTTAGGTCTACTTTATATGGATAGAAAAGTAAGATATAGGCTACAACTTTCATGTGGAGGTTTGATTTTAATAAGGCTGTTTTCAAGTCCAAATTATATCAACAATGAAGAAGTCTAAATTTGTCCTGCAGCCCATACATTGTTCAATGTTCAACCTATACCTTGAGTTCTAGAAGTCCAAACAACCTCAATTTTTTTTCCTAAAATGTTGAGACAATTTCCTACCATTTCATGTAGAGGTCTAGTTCAAATTCTGACATTATGAATCATGCTTTATTTAGATAAGAGAAGATAAGGATTGTCACTATGTCAAGAGTTGGCCAACTGCTCATTAATTAGTTATCAAATCAATAGTTCTTAATTTTGGTCTATAAAAGGAGGCATTTGCCATACATTTAGACATATTGGTTTCCAGACCAAGATTATGCTCTTGTCTTCTCTCTTTGTATTTTTGTAATGCTTAAATTTTACTTTCATTAATATCTTGTTTATGCCTTTCATTTTTTTTCCTTTACTTTTTTAACTTTTATCTTAAATTTTACTTTCATTAATATCTTGTTTATGCCTTTCATTTTCTTTCCTTTACTTTTTTAACTTTTATCTTAAATTTTACTTTCATTAATATCTTGTTTATGCTTTTCATTTTCTTTCCTTTACTTTTTTAACTTTTATCTTATTTATTTATATTTATGCAAAAACCAAAAAAAAAAGTGGAACCAAAATTACTCCACCATCACTGTCGCTTTCTAAATTGGCAGCGACGTAGTTTCGAGCTGCTGATTTCTAAATCGATAGTAACACAGTTTCGGGTTGCTGATTTTTGAATCGCCAACAACTTAGTTTCAGGCTACTAATCCATCAAGTTTCTGGTTGCCAATTTCTAAATCAACAGCAATGTAGTTTGGCTGCCAATTCTTGAATCGGCAACAATATAGTTTGAGGCTGCCCTTTTTAGAATTAGCAACGACATCAAAAAATAAAAGGGATTTAGTGTGGGACTGACCCATCGTAGGGGGAGAAGGGGAATGAAAATCAGCTCAAGGATAACCCAAAAGGGGGATTAGGACAACCTTGGTCCAACATCTAAACACCCTTTTTTCTTTTACTTTTTCTTTTTTGCTTTTAGAGGGGTATAAATGCAATAAGGAGAGAGAGGTGGGGATACCCTCCCTAAAAAAAGAGCTACATGTTGTTGTCCCCCCTTCCCTAAAAATGAGATGTTTGTCCCCTTCCCTTTTCCCCATTCCAAGGAAAGAACTTGGCCAAACCCTAGCTGCAAGTGCCCTCTTTCGATATGAGAGAAAGAAGGGAGAGCTTGACAAAAGGCTAGAGAGCTACAAACATGAAGGGAGTAGAGGCCTAAAATTAGTGGGAAACTAATAAGAGGAGGAGAAAAACCAAAAGAGAGGAGAAATGTTGTCAAACCCCTCCCAAAAATGCTAAATTCATGAGATATGAACCATGTCTTTCTCCACCTGTTATAAAGGTCTTGAAATCGAAAGGAAGAAGAAAACTATGGATGCATGGCCTAGGAACTTTACTCCAACTATTATGGAAAGAACTAAGCCAAAAGGAGGGATAAAAATGAGGCTGGAAGGGGGACCTAATTCTAGAATATTTAATAAAATATTTATGGTAAAATTGATGGTTTCAATGTGTGTGCTCTACTGGAATTTATTGAAAGATTATATGCTGGAATTGATGGTTTTAATATGTATGTTTTGCTTGAATTTATTAAAAGATTATATGCTAGAATTGATGGTTTCAATGTGTGTGTTGTACTGGAACATAGTGACAGTTTATGTGCTAGGGTTGTTGTAGCATGTGTGGTGTGTGTGTTCATGCCAAAATATGGGTTGGGCAGCGAATTTGTGATTCATTGTCGAAATTAAGTCTTCTGTAGTGAATTAGTTTTCTATACCGAATTGGGTGTTCTACAGTAAAATTATGATTCACTGTCGAAACTGAGTTTCCTGCAGCAAATTAGCATTCGCCACTGCAATGTGTGTTTCACAACAAATTTGTGATTCGCTGTCGAAATTGAGTTGTCTACAGTGAATTAGCATTCACTGCCAAAATGTGTGTTTTGCAACGAATTTGAGAGTCACAACTGAAGGTGAGTAGGTTGCTATGAATTTGTAATTCGCTAATGAAACTGAGTTTCCTGTAGCGAATTAGCATTTGTTGCTGAAATGTGTGTTCTACAACAAATTTGTGATTCACTACCATATTGTCTGCCGTGAAATTTTGATTCGCCATTGAAATTGAGTTGTCTGCAGTAAATAACATTCACTGCCGAAATGTGTGTTTGGTAGCGAATTTGTAATTCACTGTTGAAGTTAAGTGGTCTGCAACGAATTAGCATTCGTTGGTGAAATATGTGTTTGGTAGCGAATTTATGATTCGCTGCTAAAGTCAAGTTGTCTGTAGTGAATTAGCATTCACTACCGAAATGTGTGTTTTGTAGCGAATTTGTAATTCACTATCAAAGTTGAGTTGTCTGCAGCGAAATAGTGATTCGCTGCCAAAGTTGAATTGTTTGCAGCCAATTAGCATTCGCTGGCACAATATGTATTCTGCAACGAATTTGTAATTCACTATCGAAGTTGAGTTGTCTGCAGCGAATTAGCATTTGCTACCAAAATATATGTTTAACAGAGAATTTAGGAGTCGCTATCGAAGTTGAGTTTCCTGCAATAAATTAGCATTTGCTACCAAAATGTGTGTTTGACAGTGAATTTGGGAGTTGCTACCAAAGTTCAGCTGCCTATTGCAAATTTATGATTCGCTGCCAAAACTGAGTTTTTTGCAGCAAATTAGCATTCACTGCTAGAATGTGTGTTTTGCATCGAATTTAGGATTCGCTGCCAAAGTTGAGTTGGCTGCAATAAATCTATGATTTGCTGCTACAATTAAGTTGTCTACAGCAAAGTAGCATTCGCTACCGTAAAATTTATTGGCTGTAGCAAACCAATTTTCGCTACCGATTTCTACAATAGGCCTTCTAGGAATAAATGACTTAAATCCTAATAACAATTTCATGGTACAATATTGTAAAATATGGAACACTTGAATGTGAACATATGAACTCTTGAAAGAAGTGTAGTGATGAATGTGAATTAAAGTTACAAATGAATTGATTGTGGTCATTGGGGTCTTAAGTGTTGTGGCCGAGATCGAACAATTGCCAGGATAAGGACAAACCAAAAGTGAAGTAGGTAGGTGGTTTCCACCTTTTTCCCATTTTGATGTTTATGTTTTGAAATGATTCACTTGTGATGATATTTTATTTAAATCCTTGTTGATAATGGAAATGACGAAGAAGAGTTGGATTAAATTCTTGATGACTCTCAAAACAATTATGAAATATCGAACAAGTTCTTGATGAATGTTGAAACAATGGTTGACACGACGAAAAGATTGATGTCTTCTCCCAAGTGTAGGAGTGTCGAAGTAACAAATAACCCGACAAGACCGGGGTCGAACCACAAGGAGGATATTGTATAAATTATAAATAACAACAATGCAACAACAACAACAACAACAATAATAGTAGTAGTAGTAGTAGTAGTAGTAGTAGTAATAAAGAAAGAGAAGAAAAAGATGATGATGATGATGATGATGATGATGATGATGAGATATTAAAGTAAGGATTAACAATGATAATAACAAATGTCAAGGTTAGAGGTTCCACTAATGGTATGTCAAATAAGTATAGTATAAAGTCTTATTGTTCAATTGGAAACCACACATAAAGGAGTTCCAATCAGATTATAGATTGTTAACATAATTACATTAGTCATCTTATTCAATTAATGCTAATACTTGTAAATTTCATCAAGCATTCATGATTATAACTTATGTTAACAACAAATCAAGTTCCTTTCATAGCTCAAGTGTCGGTTATACCATACAGTATGGGCTATGAAAGTACCAAGCATTTGTTGTACCAATTGTTATACAACATAAATCAGGATTAGTCATTTAACAAGCAAAGTATTAAAGAGTGAACAAGATAACAAATATAAAACATGTTAGTATTAAACATTAAAGTCCATATTAAGTTTATACCATACTTATTCTTACACCATTAGTGTAACCTTTTCACCTTGACATAATTAACTTAGCTAGACATAATGGAAGAAAGAAAAATGGATAAACAAAATAAGAACATTAATAAGATAAGAGTTAACAAAGCAAAGGGAAGGAAATGAAAGGCACAAACTTGATATTAATGAAAACAAAGCATAAAGAATACAAAGAGAGAAAACAAGAGCATGATCTTGATCTGGACACCAAGATGCCTAAATGCATGGCAAATGCCTCCTTTTATAGGCCAAAATTGGGAGCTATTGATGTGATGACTAATTGATGAGTAGATGGCCAGCCCTTGACTTGGTGACAATCCTTATCTTCTCTTGGCTACCCAAAACGTCATTGATGACGTCAAAATTAGAGCCACTTGAAAACATGAAAGTTCTAGGCAATTTTCTCAGCTTTCTTGTGTAAAACATTCAGCTTATTTTGACTTCTAGAACTCCAGATATGGCCAAAATACTAAATAGTGCTCGGGCTGGAGGACATATTCGGGCTTCTTTGTTGTTGCAACAATTTGGACTTGAAAATGGCCTTTTCAGATCTTGGGCTCCATATGAAAGTTGTAGGCCTATGTCTTACCTTTCCATCCATATAAAGTAGACCTAAATCTGAGATCTATAGCTCCATATATGACCCAATTATCGAACAGTGTTCCGATTTAGATTGCACCGACATCTCTTTTCTAAGTTTGATCATCTGTTTGCCTTTGCAATTGAAGTTCTTAAAGTCATCAATCAATCCTTTCATTTATGTGATAGGCCTGCATTTAAAATGAACATTTACCATAAATTAAAGGTATCTTATATTATTAGATAGATTATTATAAAACGTACTTTAGTTAAGGAGTTATTGATACTTTAAGTGCAAAATGATGATATAAAACCATGATAAAAATGCACTTTTGAGTACTAATCAATGGTGAAAATGTTAGAGTTCTAAAATGACCCATTTGAGGTGAATATCTTATTGAGTTGTGATGAACACTAAACCAAATATGAGATATTGTTTGGGGCTATTATGAATTTGGGCTGCTAATGAATGGTAGTATGAGTAGTATAAAGGATCTACTATTGTATTATTATTGAATGTAATGGTGATAAATGATTGTATAAGTATTACGAATGATCTACCGTTTTATTATATTGAATGTAATTGTGATGAATGTATTACCAAGGATCTACTGTTGTATTTTTATTGAATGTAAGGGTGATGAATGATTGTATGAGTGTTATCAAAGATCTATCGTTGTATTGTATTGATGGTTAATTACCACAAATGGTGGTATCAGTATTGGGGGGGATTTATTGTTGTGTTGCATTGAACATTAACTATTATGAATGGTTGGATGAGTGATACCAAGGGTATTGTTGTGTTATATTACATGTTAAACTATTATGGAATGTTTGGTTATGCATTACAAAGGATCTATCATCATGTTACTGAATGATAAGCTATTAGGAAATGGTGGTATGAGTACCACAAAGGGTCTACTAGTATGTTGCAGGGAATGTCAAATTATTTGATGAAAAAATGATTAGCTTCAGCTAATAACATCCGAATGGACAATCGAAATAAATGATTGATTAGCTTCTGCTAATGGCATATGAAGGGATGACCAGAATAAACGATTAATTAGCTTTGACTAATGGCATCCGAATGGATGACCGAGATAAATGATTGATTAGCTTTCGCTAATGGCATTCGAAAGGATGATCGAAATAAATGATTGATTAGCTTTGACTAATGACATCTGAATGGATGACAACAACAAATAATTGATTAGCTTCAGCTGATGGCATCCAAATAGATGACTGGGGTAAATGATTGATTAGCTTCGACTAATGGCATCCAAAGAGGATGAACGAGATGAATAAAGATTAGCTTCGGCTAATGGCATCTAAATGGATGACTGGGATAGATGATTGATTAGCTACGGCTAATGGCATCCTAAATGGATACTCGAGATGAATAAAGGATTAGCTACGGTAATGGCACCATAGATGAATTACTAGAATGAATAAATGATTAGCTTCAATAAATGACATCCTAAATGGATACTCAAGATGAATAAATAATTAGCTATGGTAATGGCACCCTAGATGAATTACCAGAATGAATAATGATTAGCTTCGGTAAATGGCATCCTAAATGGATAATCGAGAAGCATAAATTACTAGCTTCAGCTAATAGCATCTTAGGTGGATGACCGAGATGAACAAATGATTAACTACAACTAATGGCATCCTATATGGATAATCGAGATGCATAAATCACTAGCTTCGATAAATAGCATCCGAGGTGGATGATCGAGATGAACAAATGATTAACTATGACTAATGGCATCCTAAATGGATAATTAAGATGTATAAATTACTAGCTTCAACTAATAACACCCTAGGTGAATAACCGAGATGAACAAATAATTAACTATGACTAATGGCATCCTAAATGGATAATCGAGATGCATAAATTACTAGTTTCGGCTAATAGCATCCTAGGTGGATGACCGAGATGAACAAATGATTAAGTACGACTAATGGCATCCTAAATGGATAATCAAGATGCATAAATTACTAGCTTCAACTAATAACATCCTAAGTGGATAATCGAGATGAACAAATGATTAACTATGACTAATGGCATCCTAAATGGATAATTGGGATGAATACATGACTAACTTTGGCTGATAGCATTCTAAATGGATAATCAAGATGAAGAAATGACTAGCTTCAGCTAATCGCACCCTAAGTGGATGACTGAGATGAAAAAAAAATATAAGTAGTTATAGTTAATAGCACCCTAGTGGATGACAAGATGAATAAATGATTGGCTTCAGTTAATGGTCTCCTAAGAGGATAGTTGGATTTGAGTGTACAAGTTAGTTTTAAGAACTGATGCATTCATGTATACTACGTTTCGTATATACTATGTATATGAAAGGAATATAATGGTTATGCATTAAACAAAGAAAAACATTAATTCGGTTAACGACATTCGAGATGAATGATTGGGTTTGAATATTGCGATTAGCCTTGATAATTGATGAATTTTTAACGGTGGTATTTATAAGTAAAGGAAAATTAAAAAATTATGTTTTTTGGTCCATAAATGAAATGTGACTTTAATCTTATTTTATTATGTTTTCTTAAATTGTTTATAATGCTTAAAATTACCTTGTGTTGTAACAGGGACATCATACCAATATGGTGCGTAAGGTAATTCATTTTGTGGCTCACACATTTTGAAAATAATTATAAACTCGCATATTATAGGTGATATGAGTTCTGCATGAACGGACATGTAAATCACTTAATTAGTCGTCTGACCTTTTTTGTAAAAACTAGTGATGAAATATTGAAATGGAATATCGACAAGAATGTACAAACAAGTTGATATGAAGTGTATGAATACTTATATGAGGTGTTCATCTAATGAGGACATCATATTGTAAGAATTACTTGCAGTCAGGATAACAAAAGTATTAGTTGTGTAACTTATTGTTTGACACTCTTGTATGAACTCATGATGATACGAGATTAGAATAAGAATGAGAATTTATTAATATGTTGATATGATATAATGTAAACCTAGGAGTATGGAAAAATAATATTATGGGCACGTGAAATTAAAAAAATAACATGTCTTATATTCATTATCTTGTTCACTTTTGGTTCTTTACTTGTTAAATGGTTAATCTAGATTTATGTTGTATAACACTTGGTACAACAAATACTTGACACTTTTCATAGCACATATTGTATGGTATAACCGACACCTATGCTATGAAAGGAACTTGATTTGTTGTTAACATAAGTTATAATCATGAATGTCTAACAATATTTACAAGTATTAGCATTAATCGAATAAAAAAACTAATGTAATCATGTTAACAATTTATAATTTAATTGAAACCTCCTTTGTGTGTGGTTTCCAATTGAATAATAAGAGTTTATACTATACTTATTTGACATACCATTAGTGGATCCTCTAACCTTGGCATTTGTTGTTATCATTGTTTAATCCTTACTTTAATCTTTCATCTCAAAATTCTCATCAACTTTTCCTTCTTTTTTTTCTTCTTCTTCTTTATTATTATTTTTATTATTATTAATACTATTATTATTGTTATTGTTGTTGTTGTATTATTATTATCTATAATTTATACAATTAATCTCTATGTGGTTTAATCTGGTCTTGTTGGGTTATTTATTAGTTCGACACTCCTACACTTGGGAGAAGACATCAATCTTTTAGTCATGTCAAGTTTTTAGCACCGTTGTCAGGGAGGTAAATTTTTGTATAGATTATATTATTTATTTTATTTTTACTTTTCTTGTATCTAACTTTGTTTGTTTTGTTTTGTTTCTTCTTCTTCTTTTGTTTTCTTCTTCCTTTAATTCTATTTCTATATTTGCATAAGAGTGTGGTCATGTACATTAAATGGTAGATTTTGTAAGGTATTCTCATCATTTTCATAAAGTATAGCTGAAGAAGATAATCAATCACTTTATAATAAGAATAATCGTATTAGAACAATTAGAGACCACATGAATCCCGCAATAACAAGTGCACCATCATGCATAGTTTTCCATCATAATGCATCTCATTTGAATTTTAAGTCGGGCATTATTCAACTTTTACTTTCTTTTCATGGCTTGGATTTAGAAAATCTATACTTGCATTTAAGAGAATTTAAGGAGGTTTACAACATGTATAATGACTCAAATTATAGCATGAATACCATCAGATTAAAGCTTTTTCCTTTTTCATTAAAAGATAAAGATAAAACATGGCTATAAAATTTAAGACTAAGATCCATTCGTGTTTGGGATGAAATACAATAACAATTTTTAAAGAAGTTTTTTACATCTCATAAAACAAAATCTTTCAAAAGACAAATCATCTCTTTCACTAAAAACTAGGAGAAACATTTTACCAATGATGGGATAGGTATCGAGACTTGCTTAATACTTGTCCTTATCATGGTTTTGAAACATGGAGATTGGTTTCACATTTTTATGATGGGTTAACACTTAGAGATAGGCAAATAGTTGAATTGATATGTAATGGAACTTTTAAAGATAAAGATCCTGATGAAGCAATGGAGTACTTAGACTTGTTAGATGAAAATACTCAAAATTAGGACACTACGAATACTTATAAGGTATCGAGTAAAACTCAACCTCATATATTTAGTGGAGATATGTACAACCGTAGGGAAGATCATGACCTTCTAGCCAAGTTTTCATCTTTAGCTAGAATTGAAACAAAGTGGTCAATTAAAATCTATTCAAGATATTTGTGTCAAATTTATGAAGAAAAAAAAAAGAACACTCAACCAATGACTGCCCAACTTTGCCTTCTTTTAAGGAATGTCTCCATGAACAAGCCTATGCTTTAAACAATTTTCAAAGGCCTAATAATAACCCTACTTACAAATATACAACCCTGATTAGAGAAATTACCCAAATTTCAATTAGAAAAATGATAACAATAAGGCACAAACTTCACAACCACCATTTCAAGCACATCATAATTTTTAAAATTCTTATGAATATGCACCTCTTTATGCTTCACCTGCTAAAAGAAATCTTGAGGAAACATTGCATGCATTTATTGAAAAGCAAAAGACAATCAATACTCAACTTGCTCAAAGCATGATAGATTTTAAAGATACTCTTGTAAAATTGACATCTACTCTCATTTTCCAAAAGAAAGGTAAGTTTCCATCTCAACCATAACAAAATCTCAAGGGATAATACAATGCAAATGCAAGTAGTTCTGGAAGCCAATATATGGATCAAATCAAATCAGTCACTACTTTTTATAGTGGTAAGGTTATTGAAAAATCTACTCTTGAACTTTATGAGAAAGATGATAAGTCAATATCTGAGGGTAAGGAAGGGGTTGAATATAAAAATTGCAAAGAAAAGACTAATTCCTCGCTAGTACTTCCATTTCCTCACACCATGAACAAACAAAAGAAAGTTAATCATAACTCTGAAATCTTTAAAACTTTCAAACAAGTAAGGATCAATGTATCTTTGTTGAATGTTATTAAAGAGATTCCTTCTTATGCTAAATTTTTGAAAGATTTATGCACTGTGATGAGAAAAATGAATGTGAAAAAAAAGCCTTTTTACCTGAATAAGTGTCATTCTTCAAAATAATAATGCTTTGAATTATAAAGACCCTGGTTGTTCTACAATTTCTTCCTTTATTGGAGAACATAAAATTGAAAGAGCCTTACTTGATATTGGAGCTAGTGTGAATTTACTTCTATATTCAGTTTTTTAGAGTCTCAATCTAGGTGAGTTAAAACCAACTTCTATAACTCTTTTACTTGTCAATATATTTGTAAAAATACCTAGAGAAATAATTGAAAGTGTGTTAGTACAAGTGATTAGTACTTAAAAGTGTATTTTTATCAAGGTTTTAAATCATCATTTTACACTTGAAGTATCAATAACTCCTTAACTAAAGCATGTTTTATAATAACATATCTAAAAATATAAGATACCTTTAATTTATGGTAAATGTTCATTTTAAATACGAGCCTATCATATAAATAAAAGGATTGATTGATGAATTTAAGAATTAAAATTGAAAGGACAAAGAGATTATATCTGAAGCTGTACATTGTTCTATCATATAAATAAAATTGATGCTAGTGCAGTACAAACCGATACATTATTCTATAATTAGGTTATATCTGAAGCTGTAAATCTCGAATTTAGATCTACTTTATATGAAGGAAAAGATAAGACACAGACGTACAACTTTCATATGGAACCCAAATTTTAAAAGGTCATTTCCAAGTCAAAATTATAGCAACAACGAAGAAGTCTAAATCTATCCTACAACCTGAATATTGTTCAGTGTTTGGCGCATATTTGGAGTTTTAGAAGTCCAAATGACCTCAATTTTTTTCCAGAAAGCTGAGATAATTTCCTAAAACTTTCATGTTTCAAGTGGTTCCAATTCTAATGTTATCAATGACATTTTAGGCAGACAAGAGAAGATAAGGATTGTCACCAAGTTAAAAATTGGCTACCCACTCATCAATTAGTCATAAATCAATAGTTTCTAATTTTGGCCTGTAAAAGGAGGCATTTGCTATACATTTAGGTATCTTGGTTACCCACTCATCAATTAGTCATCAAATCAATAGTTTCTAATTTTGGCCTGTAAAAAGAGGCATTTGTTATACATTTAGGTATCTTAGTTTCCAGATCAAGATCATGCTCTTGCTTTCTCTCTTTATATTGTTATGATTTGCTTTCATTAATATCAAGTTTATACCTTTCATTTCCTTTCCTTTACTTAGTTAACTTTTTTCTTATTTATGTTCTTATTTTGTTTATTTATTTTTCTTTCTTTCATTATGTTTAGGTAAGTTTATTGTGTCAAGGTGAAAATGTTACACTAATGGTGTAAGAATAAGTATAGTGTAAACTCAACATGGAACTTAATGTTTGATACTAACATGTTTTGTATTTGTTATCTTGTTCACTTTTAATACTTTGCTTGTTAAATGGTTAATCTAGATTTATGTTGTATAACACTTGGTATAACAAATACTTGGTATGTTCATAGCCTATACTATATGGTATAACCGACACCTGAGCTATGAAAGGAACTTGATTTGTTGTTAACATAAGTTATAATCATAAATATCTGACAACATTTACAAGTATTAGCCTTATTCAAATTAGATAACTAATGTAATCATGTTAACAATTTATAATTTGATTGAAACCTCCTTTATGTGTGGTTTTTAATTGAATAATAAGAGTTTATACTATACTTTTTTGACATACTATTAGTAGATCCTCTAATGTTGATATTTGTTGTTATCATTGTTTAATCTTTACATTGATCTTCTATCTAAAAGTTCTTATCAACTTATTTTTCTTCCTTACTACTATTATTACTACTACTACTATTGGTACTACTACTACCACCACCACCACCACCACCACCACTACTATTATTATTGTTACTTTTGTTGTTATTATTGTTATTTTTGTTGAACCTAGTCTTGCCAAGTTATTTATTACTTCGACACTCTTGCACTTGAGAAAAGGAATCAACCTTTTAGTCGTGTCAACAAGTCGATAAATTCATTTGTCCTATGGATTTTATTATCGTGGACACACAACCTGTTGAAGCATGACCAATAAATCCAGGTTTCCTAGTAACCCTTAATTAAATACTAAGTGGCGACTCCTAAAACTCTAAATCAAATAAAAGAATGAAAAATCACCAAGTCCATCACCGCACCGGGTGAGGTGCGACAGAATGGTGACTCCATTGAGGAAAGGTATTGTTTTCAACTTTATTGGACTAAGCTTTATGTTTTTTATATGTTTAATTTTTTTTTGTCTTGTTTAATTTTTGTTTTATTAATGCATTATATAAAATTGTTTCATGCATCACATTTTAATTTTTGAAAACGCACACAAACTTCAGGTTAGGTGGGGGATTAACAGCTTACCTTATAACTTTTAGTTAAAGTTTAAGTTTGTGTAAACCCCAACTTTTTGTTAAGTACTTAGACTGTTAGTGATTAGTATATGTGTCATTCCACTATCTACTGAGCACCCATAATGCCTTTACGAGGGTGATCACTAGGACAACAAAAGAACCTTTTTAGAGAGCGAGTAGTAAACTTACATTTTGTCTCATGTAAAAAGGTTAGAACCTGCCTTTAGGATGAATGCTCTATAAATAATTGTTTTGCATCTAAGCAAACTCTTCTTGAAGTATCTTGAATTCAGGACATACAAGGGATATAATGGTCATTACTTAAAAAATTTCTATTATATAGTTTGAGCAAGAATAGAAATTCTTGTTTCATCATGCAAGAGTTATGACCATATGTCACCCCTCAAAGGGCCAGTTCATCATATAGATTACATGTCAAACATTTATCATACATGTACTGGGATGAAAAATAAGTTCCCTCATCTGAGGTTTACTACACTAAACTAAAAAGGATGGATAATAAAGAAAAGGGTCAGAGAGAGCTTTTTTGTCAAATGAAAGTTGAGAGCATAAAAGGTGAAGTAGCAAGACTTAGATCTGCCTAAACAAGTGTAGAACATCAAATGGAAAGGGAATGTCTATACAGTCTTCTAGGGAACATTGCTTGTCAACGTCCCATTGAAGCTGCACCTTTCTTTTTCAGTCAAGAACGACAACAATGCCTTCAGTCATTATGATGACCTTTGTCCTTGTTTAACTTTACTGATAGTCATTCAAAGCCTTCACATCCTCTAATGGCACTAACAACTGCTAACCTTTTGTACATGGTGCATTAGTCTTCTTTAAAGTTGCCCCCACTGTGAACTCAATTCTAGTTAAACAACACAAGATATTAGTTTAAAAAAAACCATGATTAGACACTAAACTTCTACGTGGTAGAGCTCTTCCTGTAGAGATTTGTTTTTGGATCTGCAAGTGGGGAATGCAAAAGGGGATGTAGTCTTTTCATATGCTATGAAACTCTCTCCCTCCAATAGCACCACCAAAACATAGTAGTAGGTTAAAAAGCAGGTCTAGGCTAAAAGACAAATAGAAGATTGAAATTTTAACAGAGTAGAACTCCCTCTACAGGTATTTGTTTGCTATATAGTTAGTGAGGAAAAACGACGAGACAGAGGAGCTTTTGGATTCATCAGGTTCTCTTCCAATATAAAGTGTGTGATTCCATATGTTGGCAGTGGTGGTGTTATATGTTGTTAGAAGGTTTCCAACAATTCTCAAACAACCACAACAACATTGAAAGATTAACATTATATTGTGAAGCTTTCCAAAAGAATTGAACAAGCTATGAAAAGAGGAAAGATTGAAGGATTTACCATGGATTCTAGAATAATGATAAAAGGTGAATAAAGAGATGACTTAAAAGATGGGAAACCATAGTTATGTGATCTACTTAAATCTTGTTGTATCGTCAACTACTGAAATGTCTTTGTTAAGATTGACATCCTTCTGCCACTCAAGTTGGCCTACCAGTATCTATCAGAGTCTAGACTTATTTTCTAACTCCGACAAATCCCATGCAACTATCATATTCTAGGTGATATAATCCAAAAAAGAAATGTGATGTCATTGTGGGGTCCTAGGCTATTTTAGTTGAATATATGCAAGAATTCCAAGAATCGAGCTGAGTTTGTCAAAGATGATGTAATCAGTCGTATTGTCACAAAACATCCTCAAAATGACAAGTGATCAAGATTGCTAGGTAAAACACAGTTATAACCAAAGTAGTTAATCCAAGAAGGGTGTTACACTGTCAATCATTTTTGTTATGGAATTTTGCCATTTTGCATTTTGTTTTGGGGTCATATCTCATCCTTGAATGAAACATGTCTTCTTTTTGTCTTCTTGTTGTTCTGAAATTAAGAAATGCTTTATTCAAATAGTATTTTGATAAAATATTTTTGATCAAACTCCAACATGTAAAATTAAGCTAGTTAATCCTTAAAGATCAAACATGTTTTGATTGCATAAATGACTAGATGCTTGAAAATGATATAAGGTGACCAAACAATTTTAAACTCACACATAAAACCGAACCATATATCATATAGCTAAGTTTTAGCAATATGCATAATGACATGTAGTGGATTTGATAGCTATGGTCTCGTGAATCGTTGATTATTACAAGTCTCAATCATTACACTAGATGGAGTCAAAATTTATCAGTTCTAACTAACATTACTTGAAATGCGAAGAGACCATTTTTGTTATCCCTTCACTTGCTAAAGATTATATCCATTGTGGTCCCCATTTGAGCTAAAATGATATTCTTTCAAAAGAAACCCTGACTAGAATCACACCTTACACTAGGGGCAATAAGAGATATTTTGAAGACACCAATACCATTAGTGGATAAAAAAAGGCCTAGAATGAAAGTCTAATGATTGAGAAGGGGTTAGAAGAAGAAAAGTCATAGATTGGGGGCCATCCCATAAAACTTTAAGGAAGGCTATGAAAAGCAAAAAAAAAAAATTGTCAACACTTAAAGGCAAGTCAAAACAAAATGGGAGGACAATGCCTATCAATTCTAAGAGAGGCAAACCAAAAAGGTTTTAATTAAAGAAAGGCATAGCAAATGCCAAAAGTAAAAAAAATCAAGCTTCATATCTTTTGGTGCTTAAAGCCTCCAATGTCTTTACAAAAATAGACTGATTATTCATCAAAGAAAAAGTTGGATTTGCGGTATAATCTATATTAAGAGAATTCTAACCTTTGAGAATAACAAGGTTATATGTCACTTTCTCTATAATGACAATAAGAGAAAGAGAGTTGATGAATAGTTTCTCTATAATGACAATAAGAGAAAGAGAGTTGATGAATAGTTGATGTTGATCCTAGGTCTTTGAAACCCTCAAACACCTTTTGAGCATGTGAATTCCCTTTCTCTTATAAGCCATGAATCACAACCTGTATTACGTGCTTTTAAAAGCCCTTTTTAATCAAGTAAGCAATCTAAACCAATAAATGACAATATCAAAACTTGAAGACCCTTTTCATAGGGGTCGTGACTTCATGAATCAAACTACTGATTATTATGCATGTTGATAAAATAAGTGCTCAAAAGAAAACAAACTTTTTTGATAAATCCTCGAGTTTTGACTGGAGCCTTTTGTTTTCCTTAAAATTCACAGAAGGTCACCTCATCACAAACCATCAAACAATATACCCAAGATCAAAGATTAAAACTGATACAAATAATCATGAAAAAAATCTTTTTAATCTTACAACAGGTCATTTATGTTTTTCAAATATAAGACAATCAAAAGGCTACATTGAATAATGTGTGGTAGGTCTTTGACAGAAGAAGTTTGATTTTCAAATCTTTTCCAAAGCTGACATCTCTCTTATTTCATTTCAACAACTAGACTTTGAATAGACATGATCTTTGAAATATGACATTTGACTCTAGAACAAGAAAGATTGTTAAACAAGAAGAATATCGATCAAATTTGCAAAATCCTAGACAAAAATGACATCTATATTTCTCGACACTCCTTGAAAAGATGACCATCTAGGGGCAATACAGTGGATCCTGAGAAGGAAATCAAGCAGTAATCAAATCAGCTAGGGTGCAATGGAAGATGATTAAATGAAGAATCAATGAGTTAAGGACAATGGCATTTAAAGAAAAATAATTAATAAACGAGCACATTCATATCATATTGGGGGCAATGTTGTTTAAAGACAATCCTAGTAACAACTGATAAGCAGTGTTACACTTAAAGGATATATTTATATCTTCATCTTGGTTTATCATCCCCAATATGGCTATGACTTTTAAACGATGATATTGTATAATTGCATATGAATAAGTGTTGGAAAGATGCACCCACCAAGACTAACTATAGGACCATATGTTTGGAAGTTCAAAGATGCACTTTACCGCATCAATATGGATGATAAAGTGAACATCATTAATAATTCTAATGCATTTCTTTTCATGATCTTTTTAGATAGGTTGGGAAGAACTTATTGAGAAGAACATTGAGCATGCAATGATGAGCCTTTTATGGCAAGCTATGGGATGCATGCTTAGACTATTTAATAGTTTTCATAAAGTATAGTGACCATATATACTTGAATGGTATGTTTTAAATGGAGGCAAGTTCATGACTGATTGACTATCTTAAGGGGTATTGGCATGATGCACACAACCAATCAGAGGATAATTCTCAGAAGAATCCAAGAGAGAAAATCCTTTATGATGAATCAAGCGACACCACACTTGGGAGCAAAGTCAAGCTTAATAAACAAAGAGAGTAGTAACCATCGAAGACATCCTAAGATAGGCACTACATTTACAGTTGAGTAATAGCTAGCATATGAATGCACTAATGCATTGAAAGAACAAAGAAAGCTTTGGAATGCAAACAAAGGCACCTTATGACAATGAATCTTCAAAGAGGGGGGAACTATATTTCAAATCAGGTAAGGATACATGTATATCATCTAACCTAAAAATATTTACATAGATTTTTGAATTGTTATAGGAAAATCCTCAATGAAATCCAGTAAGATTATGGACAAAGAAAGAATCATTGAGTTAACAATAACAAAGAATCGGTTTTGATCATAGAACGAGAAGAGAATGAGATAATCTTACCAATAGGAAAATCTCAAAGAAATGAGGGGATCAACCCTGTGACCAAGAAATGCCAAGTTATTAGCCTTATCCTGTCAGGACTTCTCCAGCCATGTCTTTTTGCCAGGTAAGTTACATTCTTCCATTTAGATAGGTCACCCATAACAATGAAACCACTTCACATTTTTTTCATGTTACATCTGGGTAGATCACCTATAACAATGAGACCATTCTCCTTATTTTTATTTAAGTAGGTCACCCATTATAATAAGACCGTATTTTATTTTGTATTTGGAGAGGTCGCCTATTATAATAAAACCGTCTTTCATCTTTCATCTAGGTAGGTCACCCATCATAATGAGATCATCATTTTTTTAGGTAGGTCACCTATTATAATGAGACTATCATATTACATCTAGATAGGTCACCCATAACAATGAAACTATTCTCCATGTTTTTTATTTGGGTAGGTCACCTATTATAATGATACTATCATTTTTTTTAGTAGGTCACCCATCATAATAAAACCATCATCTTGTATTTAGGTAGGTCACCCATCATAATAAAACCATCATCTTGTATTTAGATACATCACCCATCATAATGAGACCATATTTTTTCCACTTGGGTAGGTCACCCATCATAATAAGACCATTATCTTCTAACTGGATAGGTCACCCATCATAATAAGACCATTATTTTTTCTGGGTAGGTCACCCATCACAATGTGACCATCTTGCATTTGGGTAGGTCACCCATCATAATAAGACCATTATTTTTTATGAGTAGATCACCCATCATAATGAGACCATCTTTCTTCATTTGGGTAGGTCACCCATCATAATGAGACCATCATTTTCCTTCTAGGTAGGTCACCTATCATAATGAGACCATCATCTTTTTTAGGTAGGTAACCTATCACAATGAGACCATTATTTTCCTTCTAGGTAGGTCACCTATCACAATGAGACCATCATCTTTTTTAGTTAGATCACCCATCACAATGAGACCACACACATATCTTGGTATCGATTTTGGTTAAAGGAGATTGTGATATGGGATCTCAGGTTAACCCAACTACACATAGAGTTTAGCTTTGGTTAAAGGAAATTGCTAGATGGGATTTCACGTTAACCGAGCTATACACCGACTTTTGATTATGGTTAAAGGAGATCACCAGATGGGATATCAGGTTAACCCAACCACATAAAGAGTTTAGCTTTAGTTAAAGGAAATTGCTAAATGGGATTTCAAGTTGACCGAGCTACACCTTGATTTTGATTCTGGTTAAAGGAGATCATCAGATGGGATCTCAGGTTAACCCAACCACATATAGAGTTTAGTTTTGGTTAAAAGGAATCACTAGAAGAGATTTTAGGTTAATCAAGCTACACCCCTATTTTGGTTATGGTTAAAAAAGATAGCCAGATGAGATATCAAGTTAACCCAACCATATAGAGAGTTTAGCTTTGGTTAAAGAGAATTGATAGATGGGATATTAGGTTGACCAAGCTACACATCAATTTTGGTTTTGGTTAAAGGAGATCGCTAGATGGGATCTTAAGTTAACCTAATCAAAAGGGCAGGTCACACATGAAAATAGATCGGCATGAGTATGTGTAAAGAGGTTGCCCTTGAAAATAGACCATAATGAATATGTTTGGACAGGTCGCCCCTGAAAATATACTAGTACGAGTATGTGTGGACAGGTCGCTTGTGAAAATAGACCATAATGAATATGTTTGGGCAGGTCGCCCATGAAAATAGACCAACATAAGTATGTGTAGGCAGGTCGCCCCTGAAAATAGACCACAATGAGTATGTGTAGGCAGGTCGCCCTTGACAATAGACCAGCGTGAGTATGTGTAGGCAGGTCGCCTGTGAAAATAGACCACAATGAGTATATGTAGGTAAATCGCCATTAAAAATAGCCCACAATGAGTATGTGTAAGTTAGTCGCCCATGAAAATAGACTAGTGTGAGTGTGTGGGCAAGTTTCCTATGAAAATAGACTAGTGTGAGTGTTCGGGCAAGTCACTCTTGAAAATAGACCACTTTTCTTCAAAAAGGCAGAAGTCACCCAAGATAAGAAGAACATTTTCTTTTAAGAAACCAAATTCATTGGCTGAGTGGATCACTTGGTAAGCCACGAAGACCTTTTGTTTTCTTTACAAGCTTACTACGCAAAACATCAAGGAATTTTTGCTTCATAAGCATTGTAAAGAGGAGGCATCTGTTGCTATCCAATTTTTGACTCATGTTTTTAATAAATTTATAAAAAAAATCAAAAATAGCAAAAAAAAATGCATTTTGATATATTTGCATCATTTTTAGCATTTTCAATGTCATCTTAAAAGAATTTAAATTTTCAAATGTATTTTAAACACATTCAACTTTTAACGTGTAAATTTTACAATCATTGATTTTCATTCTTGAGTTAACGTTGATATTGAAAAATCAAAAATACATAAAAATCAAAATTATAAAGGACCAAATATAAAAAGGAAAAGTTGAGGGACTAGTTTGAAAATATAGCAATATGTTGCCTATAAATATTAGTCCACAGTAAAAAGGACTCGAGGTAGGAAAAAAGTTATGGGGAGAAAAACAAAAAAACCCTAAACCTCACCCTCTCACACACAATCGATTGGCTCCTCTTGTTTTTTTGGCAAAAAAACCAGAAGCCTCTATTCATAAAAAAANAAAAAAAAAAAAAAAAAAAAGGTCACGGCTGATCCCCCCTCCCCACTATCATCTCCCATAGCCGACCATCAACACAACCATTCCCCATAAACCCTCTTCCTCTGTTGTTCTCTATAAACCAGTCGGCCACTCATTTTTTCCTTAGTCTTGGCAAAGCAAACTAGAGAACCCACTAAACATAGGCCCCTCCCTTGGTATATAAAAAAAAAAAAAAAAAGACAAGTCGCCGACCCTTCTCCTTTAAAAACCAAAACCAGAGCTGTCGCTTCCCTCCTTTGAGGCCACAGATAAGCCAGACCTGCCTCACACACAACAAACCAAAACCCTTCTTCAGCCACCATTACTGCATACCTTCTCCCTCTCACAGACGTCGTCCCTTTCCTTTTTAACTACTCCACCGAATCCCGGCGACAACAGCAAAACAATAGCCCGAAGCCTCCATAACAAATCTTCCCTCATCAGCACAAATTAGCCTCCTTTGATCTCTTTCACTATTAGCTGCATCAGCGCTATCCTCATTGGAGATCCACAAGCCTCATGGACAATAGCAGCAAACTTAACCGCTGCTGCTATCGACAAGAGAGATCAACACGCCACCCCACCACCTAAAACAGAGAAGGGAAAACAAAAGGAACGAAAACAAATTTGAAGAAGGAAAAAAACAGATTCGTGAAAAGGGAGCGAAATTAAAATCAACTGGCTTGTGTGTTTTTTCCCTTTTTACAGGTAACGGCGCTACTCATAGCCAACACGAGGGTGAAAAGGGGAGGAAGCCATTATGGATCAACGCGTGAGTTCACGCGCCGCCAGTAAAGGCCATTATTCCCACTCCCATAAACCTTTCAGCACTGTTCCAGTCCTTCCCCTACAATTCCTATAGATTTTTGGGTTTTTATTTTGTAATTTTTGAATTGTATTTGACTTATTTTGAATTTTTGTTATTTTTTTTACATGTAAAAAAAGGTGTGTAAGAAAAATAAAAAAAAAGGTTTATGTGTTTGTATTTTTATTTATATTATTGAATTATAAAAATAAAAAAAAGAATTAAGTGTTTAATTTGAATATGGTTAAATATTTATAAGACAAATAAAATCATGTTGTATTTCCCATGAAAATGCAAGAACATGTTTCTACATCTATTTTGGAATTTAATAAATGATTTATTAAAACCTTAAGAATTTAACTAATATTTTAAAATTTTAAATGACATCAAATCGCAAAGTACCTTACCTCGGGTAAGATGAGTTTGGGGTGTTAATACCTTCTCTAGTCATAACCAATCCCTTACCCTTAAATCTCTAATAATGACTAGTAAATTTGAGTTTCCTAGTAATCCTGAATTAAATACCAGGTAGAGACTCCTAGGACCCCAAATCTAACAAAGGAACAAAAAATTGCCAAGCCCATCACTAAGCCAAGTGACATGCAACATATGCATTCATTAAAAAGAAAAAGACAATCAATACTCAATTGCTCAAAGCACAACAGATTTTAAAAGATACTCTTATAAAATTGATATATGTTCTTAGTTTTTAAGAGAAATGTAAGTTTTTATTTCAACCATAACAAAATCTGAAAGGGCAATACAGTGCAAATACAAGTAGTTCTAGAAGCCAACACGTGGATCAAGTCAAATCAATCACTACTCTTCGTAGAGGTAAGGTTATTGAAAAACCCACTCTTAAACCTTGTGAGAAAGATGATGAGTTAATCTCTGAGGGTAAGGAAGGGGTTGAATCTGAAAATTGCAAAGAAAAAATTAATTTCCCGCCAGCACTTTTATTTCCTCATACCATGACCAAACAAAAGAAAGTCAATCACAACTCTGAAATATTTGAAACTTACAAAGAGGTAAGGATCAATATACCTTTATTGAATGCTAGTAAACATGTTTCTTCTTATGCTAAATTTTTGAAAGATCTATGCACTATGAAGAAAAAATTAAATGTGAAAAAGAAAGCTCTTTTAACCAAACAAGTGGCATTCTTCAGAACAATAATGCTTTGAAATATAAAGACCGTTATTATCCTATAATTTCTTGCTTTATTAGAGAACATAAAATGAAAAGAGTCTTACTTGATCTTGGAGCTAGTGTGAATTTTTTTTCATATTCTATTTTTCAAAGTCTTAATATAGGTGAGTTAAAACCAACTTCTGTAACTCTTTTACTTGCCGATAGATCTAAAAGTGCTTAGATAAATAGTTGAAGATATGTTAGTACAAGTCAATAAATTTATTTATATTATGGATTTTATTGTCGTGGACACAACTTGTTGAAGCATGTAATTCATGTCCTATTATTTTAGGACATTCGTTTCTTACAACTTCTAACACATTGATTAATTATAGAAATGAATTGATGAAGTTATTATTTAAAAACATGACCTTGGAGATGAATATTTTCAATATTTACAAACAACCTGGAGATGATTATGATTCACAAGAAGTAAATCTTATTGATGAATTAGTTTATAATCAATTTGAATCAACCGTAAGTAAAACAAAGTTTGATGAATCTGAAGATTTGCAAGTAATTTATTCTTAGGAAGAAATCACGGATGAAAAAGGCATTGAAAATATTGATGTGGATCTTTTATCAAGAGCGACAATAGATTCGACATCCAATATCACATCAATCGATGATTACTTTCCTAACTAATCCTTACTTTCTCTTAGTTCAATGCCTTAGTTTGCTAAAAATATTAATTTTCTTGCTTCAAAAGATTTGTCAGCTTATTTAAGTACCTAAGAAAAGGAAAAGTATTTGAATGAAGTGAAGAATTTTTATTGGGATGACCCTAACTTATTCAAATATTGTCCTGATCAAATATTTCAAAGGTGCATTCCTAAAAATAAGGTAAGTAATGTCATTAAATTTTATCATTCTGAGACATATGAGAATCATTTCTCATAAAACAAGATGACTGTAAAAATCTTACAATGTGGATTTTTATTGGCCCACCATGTTTAAAGACACACATGTGTTCTGCAAAGCTTGTGAAAATTGTTAAAATTCAGGATTTGTTTCAAAACATAAGAAATCATTAGATAATCTTCTATTGACTTTTAAGAGATATCATGGTGGAGATGTGCATTTCATGACTTATGACCCCATTTTCATAAAGAACATGCTCAACATAGTCTTGAGAATATGACAAAAAGATCTTGTTTGCTAGTTTTTAAGAAAACTGGTTAGGAAGCCTATCCCTGATCTATAGAGGGCGTTTAAGCCGTTTTTGAACATAAAACCAAGGGAAGGTGTGAACCACAATCATAATTGCCTGTACATACACATGCTTTTCCAAAAAAATAAAATAAAAAGAGAGAGAGAGACTTCAGTTAGCTCATATATAAATTGTATGATACCATACTATATGAGTTATGATGCCATACAGTATGGGCTATGAAAATGTTAAACATTTGTTGTACCTAATGCCCTAAGACTAATTGGTCTAGGAGTTATTAGCCAAAAGCTTGTTACATAGATTAAAGATGCATGGTGTTTTAAGTTATATGTAAATATATTTAATAATTAATAATAATAATAATCTCAACCTAAGGAAGTTAACCTTAAACATTAGAACAAAAATTTTGTTTTCTTCCAAGAAAAACCCCATAATTATGTGTTGATATATTGAGCATAAAAGAAAGGTTTATTAATATCTTGTTAAGAGGTATTGAGCAGATATATAAATTTAATAAGAGTTTGTTTATCTGGATAGATTAATGAAAGTTGAATAATGAATACCTTGCTTTGTGGAATTTACAAATTGTTTTTCTATTTTAACACTTTGATTAATAGGGACTACTAATAAGCTGGTTGAATGGTGTGATTAATACTTAAAAGTGTATTTTTATCAAGGTTTTATATCATTATTTTGCATTTAAAGTATTAATAACTCCTTAACTAAAACATGTTTTATAATAATATAAGATACCTTTAATTGTGGTAAATATTCATCTTAAATGCAGGCCATTACATAAATGAAATGATTGATTGATGAATTTAAGAACTGAAATTGAAAAGACAAAAAGGTGGCCAAACTTAGAAAAGAGATGCCGGTGCAATCCAAATCGGAACACTATTTAGTAATTGGGTCATATATAAAGCTGTAGATCATAAATTTCAGTCTACTTTATATGGATGGAAAAGTAAGACATAGGTCTACAATCATATAGAGCCCAAGACTTAAAAAGGCCATTTTCAAGTTCAAATTATAGCAACAACAAAGAAGTTCAAATTTGTCTTCCAACTCAAGCACTATTTAGTATTTGACCCATATCTAGAGTTCTAAAAGTCCAAATGACCTGAATTTTTTACACAAGATATCTAAGATAATTTCCTACAACTTTCATATTTCAATTAGTTTCAATTTTGACGTTATCAATGATGTTTTGGGCAAACAAGAAAAGATAAGGATTGTCATCAAGTTAAAAGTTAGTCACCCACTCCTCAATTAGTTATCAAATCAATAATTCTCAATTTTGGCCTATAAAAGGAGGCATTTACCATGCATTTAGGCATCTTGGTCTTCAGATCAAGATCATGCTTTTGCTTTCTCTCTTTGTATTTTTTGTAATGTTTATGTTTTGCTTTTATTAATATCAACTTTATGCCTTTCATTTCTTTTCATTTACTTAGTAAACTTTTATCTTATTTATGTTCTTATTTTATTTATTTATTTTTCTTTCTTTTATTATGTTTAGTTAAGTTTATAATGTCAAGGTGAAAAGGTTACACTAATGGTATAAGAATAAGTATTGTGTAAACTTAATATAGACTTTAATGTTTGATACTATCATGTTTTGTATTTGTTATCATGTTCACTCCTTAATACTTTGCTTCTTAAATAACTAATCTTGATTTATGTTGTATAACACTTGGTACAACAAATGCTTGACATTTTTATAGTTCATACTATATGGTATAACCGACACCTGAGCTATGAAAGGAACTTGATTTGTTGTTAACAGAAGTTATAATCATAAATGCTTGACGAGATTTACAAGTATTAGCATTAATCGAATAAGATGACTAATGTAATCATGTTAACAATCTATAATATAATTAGAACCTTCTTTGTGTGTGGTTTCCAATTGAATACTAAGAGTTTATACTATACTTGTTTGACATATCATTAGTAGAACCTTTAACCTTGACATTTGTTATTATCATTGTTTAATCCTTACATTAATATTTCATCTCAAAGTTCTCATCTTTTTCTTCTTTTTCTCCTTTTTTTCTTTATTATTATTATTATTATTATTATTATTAGTACTACTACTATTATTATTAGTATTACTACTACTACTACTATTATTATTATTATTGTTGTTGTTGTTGTTGTTGTTATATTATTGTTATTTATAATTTATACAATTAACCTCCTTATGGTTCGACCCCGGTCTTGTCGAGTTATTTATTACTTCAACACTCCTGCACTTGGAAGACATCAATCTTTTAGTCATGTCACTAAACCACCTGGTAAGGCAATGAAGGCATCTGCTTGGTTAAACATTGCATTCATTCGACCAGACATTATGGAGACCTGTAGTTCCTCTCCAATTGTTTTTCTAATGATGTCCCCTTTTGCTAAAGCTTCAGGGACGACCCCCAAAACTTGACTACCTCCTAAAAATGCAGCTATTGACACACCTCCCATTAACCCAAGACTACCTCCCCTATACACTAAATGAATCTTTCTCTCAGCTAGCACCTGACCAAGATGATTTATTGATTCTATAAACTACTTTTCTTTCCCAAGACTAAATCCATCGAAAACATAAATATTTTTTATGTGATAACCTGATGAAGTCATTTCTACACACTTATATATTTATTGAATGTATAGGTTGAGTAGAAATGAAAGGAAGGAAGAGTAGATTTTATAAATGAGAAGTTAAAAATGCAATCATACCATCTATATGTAGGCTAGTTGGAGTCTCACACACTCTCTTTCTCTCTCTCTCTTTATTTATTTATTTATTTATTTTTGAAAAAGCATGTGTATATAAAGGTAGTTATAATTATGGCTCACATCTTCCCTTGGTTTTATGTCCAAGAACAGCTTAAATGCCCTTTATAGGTCGGGGATAGGCTTCCTATCCAGTTTTCTTAAAAATTAGCAAATAGTGTCTTTTTTAGTCAGATTCTCAAGACTAAGTCAAGCATGTTCTTTATAAAATAGTGGCCATAAATCATGAATTGTGCGATGCACATCTCCACTAAGATGCGTCTCAAAAGTTAATAGAAAATAATCTAAAGACTCCTTACTCAAGCCATCCTTAATGAATTGTATTTTATCTTCACGGTTTATAGATATCATTCCTAAAGAACAATATTGTGCATTACAAGTCTATCTGGCACATTGATAACAGACTTTTAGTCGTTTTGCATGACATTTCTTTGTAAAAATGTTTTTACCTGTTTCATGCATGTGTGAAATGAAGGAATTAGAAGACTCACCTGAGAATCGAACCTTTGCTTCAATCAACTAGCAAATATCTTCAGGAATTCCATGATTCATTAACAATCTCAATCTTGCACATCTAGCACGGTAAATTTTTGTAATTGTATTCTGAGACAAAGCAGGAAAATACTTTTTTAATTTTTCAAGATTAGCGTCCATTTTCAAATGAGAATTGGAAGAGAGATTCAAAAAATTGCACAAATATATACACAAATATCAGTTATTATGGGAAACTAAAAGAACCAACTTAAGTCATAGAGTACCGTTATCCGTCATTTGACCAGGGTGAAAGAAACTAGCAAAAATCACTCAAAAAGAAACATAAAAATAATGTAAAAAAAAAAATCAATCTTTATATATAGGATCACCCAATTAAATAGAGTTATTTTCAACTGAAAAATTATCAAAGTAAACTTTCAAACGATGTCCATTTACCTTGAAAATATTATCATTCTTTGGATTATAAATATCACAAGCCCCACATGGATACACATGTTTCACAATAAAAGGATCGCTCCATCTTGAGCTTAGTTTTCCACGAAATAAATGCAATCGAGAATTATAAACCAAGAATTTTTTACTAATATTGAATGTTTTTCACAAAATATTCTTGTCATGAAACTCTTTAATTTTTGCCTTATGAATTTTTGAATTTTCATATGCATTATTTCTTATTTCTTTAAGCTCATTTATTTGTAATTTTCACAGTTGATTGGTATCATCAAGATTTGAATTGAAAGCTTTAATAGCCCAATAAGCTTTATGTTCAAGTTCCATAGGTAAGTGACAAGGTTTTTCATAGACTAGTCTATAAGGTGACATACCTAATGATGTTTTATAAGTAGTTCAATAAGCCCAAAATGCATCATTAAGTCTTAAAGACCAATCTTTCCTATTAGGGTTCACTATTTTCTCCAAAATGTGTTTGATCTTCCTATTAGCAAGCTCTACTTGTCCATTTGTTTGAGGGTGATAAAGGGTAGCAACTTTGTATGTGATTTCTTATTTTTTTATTAAAGACTCAAATGGCTTATTGTAGAAATGTGTTCCACCATCACTTATCATGGCTCGAGGGATTTCAAATCGACTTAAAATATTTTCTTTCAAAAACTTTATCACTGTTTTGTAATCATTGTTTTGACTTGGAATTGCCTCTGTCCATTTTGAAACATAATCTTCTGTGACTAATATGAATAAGAAACTAAATGATGGAGGAAATGAACCCACAAAATCTATACCCCAACAGTCAAAGATCTTAATGACAAGAATAGGTTTTAAAGGCATCATGTGACATTTTGAAATAGATCCCAACTTTTGATAATTTTCACAAAACTTGCAAATTACATGTAAGTCCTTGAACATAGTGGCTAGTAAAATCCACTTTGTAAGATTTTTGCAGTTGTCTTTCTTGATGAGAAATAAACCCCCCACATGCCTTAGAATGACAAAATTTAATAACACTACTTACCTCATTATTAGGAATGCATCTTTGAAATATTTGATCAGGATAATATTTGAATAAGTTAGGGTCATCCCAATAAAAGTTCACTTCGTTCAAAAAATTTTCTTTGTCTTCGGAACTCCAATTAGTTGATAAATTTTCTAAAGCAAGAAAATTGATATTTTTATCATACCAAGGCATTGGACTAAGAGAAAGTAAGAATTTGTTAGGAAAGTAATCATCGATTGGTGTGATATCAGATGTCAAATTTGTTGTCATTTTTGACAAAAGATTCGCATCAACATTTTTAGTGCATTTTTCATCTGTGATTTCTTCCTCAGAATAAATCATTTACAAATCTTCATATTCATCAATCTTAATTTCACTAGAAGTGGTTTGAAATTGATCATGAATTAACTTTTCAATAAAGTCCACTTCCTATAAATTATTATCATCTTCAGATTGCTTGTAAATGTTAAAAATATTCATCTCCAATGTCATGTTTTCAAATGATAGCTTCATCAATCCATTTCTATAATTAATCAATGCATTAGAAGTTGCAAGAAATGAATGACCTAAAATAACAGGAAATGAATTACATACTTCAACAGGTTGTGTGTCCAAGACAATAAAATTCACGAGATAAATGAATTTATCGACTTGTACTAACACATCTTTAACTATTTCTCTAGACACTTTTACAAATCTATCGGCAAGTAAAAGAGTTACAGAAGTTGATTTTAACTCACCTAGATTAAGACTTTGAAAAACTAAATATGGAAGTAAATTCACACTAGCTCCAAGATCAGGTAAAACTCTTTTAATTTTATGTTCTCCAATAAAGCAAGAAATTATAGGACAACCAGGGTCTTTATATTTCAAAGCATTCTTGTTCTGAAGAATGACACTTACTTGTTCAGCTAAAAATGTTTTCTTTTTCACATTCAGTTTCCTCTTCATAGTGCATAAATCTTTTAAAAATTTAGCATAGGAAGGAACCTGTTTAATAGCATCCAACAAAGGTATATTGATTTTTACCTGTTTGAAAGTTTTAAAGATTTTAGAGTTATGATTCACTTTTCTTTGTTTGATCATGGCATGACGAAATAGAAGTGCTGGTGGGGAATCAGTCGTTTCTTTGCAATTTTCAAATTCAACCCCTTCCTTACCCTTAGAGATTGACTCATCATCTTTCTCACAAGGTTCAAGAATGGTTTTTCAATAACTTTACCACTATAAAGAGTAGTGACTAATTTGACTTGATTAATGTGTTGGCTTCTGGAACTACTTGCATTTGCATTGTGTTGTGACACGACAAAAAGATTGATGTCTTCTTCCAAGTGCAGGAGTGTCGAAATAATAAATAACTCGGCAAGACCGGGGTCGAACCACAGGGAGGTTATTGTACAAATTATAAATAACAACAATACAACAACAACAACAACAACAATAATAATAATAATAATAATACTAGTAGTAGTAGTAGTAGTAATAGTAGTTGTAAAGAAAGAGAAGAAGAAGATGATGATGATGATGATGAGATATTAAAGTAAGGATTAACAATGATAATAACAAATGTCAAGGTTAGAGGTTCCACTAATGGTATGTCAAACAAGTATAGTATAAACTCTTATTGTTCAATTGGAAACCACACATAAAGGAGGTTCCAATTAGATTATAGATTGTTAACATGATTACATTAGTCATCTTATTCATTTAATGCTAATACTTGTAAATTTCATCAAGCATTCATGATTATAACTTATGTTAACAACAAATCAAGTTCCTTTCATAGCTCAGGTGTCAGTTATACCATACATTTAAATCAAGATTAATCATTTAACAAGCAAAGTATTAAAGAGTGAACAAGATAACAAATATAAAACATGTTAGCATCAAACATTAAAGTACATATTAAGTTTATACCATACTTATTCTTACACCATTAGTGTAACCTTTTCACCTTGACATAATTAACTTAGCTAGACATAATGGAAGAAAGAAAAATGGATAAACAAAATAAAAATATAAATAAGATAAGAGTTAACAAAGCAAAGGAAAGGAAATGAAAGGCATAAACTTGATATTAATGAAAACAAAACATAAAGAATACAAAGAGAGAAAACAAGAGCATTATCTTGATCTGGACATCAAGATGCCTAAATACATGGCAAATGCCTCCTTTTATAGGCCAAAATTGGGAACTATTGATTTGATGACTAATTGATGAGTAGATGGCCAACCCTTAACTTGGTGACAATCCTTATCTTCTCTTGTCTGCCCAAAACGTCATTGATAACGTCAAAATTAAAGCCACTTGAAACATGAAAGTTCTAGACAATTGTCTTAGCTTTCTAGTGTAAAAAATTCAGCTTATTTTGACTTTTAGAACTCCAGATATGGCCAAAATACTAAACAGTGCTCGGGCTGAAGGACAGATTCGGGCTTCTTTGTTGTTGCAATAATTTGGACTTGAAAATGGCCTTTTTAGATCTTGGGCTCTATATAAAAGTTGTAGGCCTATGTCTTACCTTTCCATCCATATAAAGTAGACCTAAATCTAAGATCTATAGCTCTAGATATGACCCAATTACTGAACAGTGTTTCGGTTTGGATTGCACCGACATCTCTTTTCTAAGTTTGGTCATCTCTTTGCCTTTGCAATTGAAGTTCTTAAAGTCATCAATCAATCCTTTCATTTATATGATAAGCCTGCATTTAAAATGGACATTTACCACAAATTAAAGGTATCTTATATTATTAGATAGATTATTATAAAACGTACTTTAGTTAAGGAGTTATTGATACTTTAAGTGCAAAATGATGATATAAAACCATGATAAAAATGCACTTTTGAGTACTAATCATGTTGCCCCTTGAGATTTTATTGTGGTTAAGATGGAAACTTATCTTTCTCTTAAAAACTAAGAGCAGATGTCAATGTTGTAAGAGTATCTTTAAAATCTATCATGTTTTGATCAATTGAGTGTTGATTATCTCTTGCTTTTTAATTAATGCATGCAATGTTTCCTCAAGATTTCTTCTAGGAGGTGGAGTATAAGGAGGTGCATATCTATGATAATTTTGGAAATTATGGTGTGTTTGAAACGGTGGTTGTGAAGTTTGTACATTGTTATTATCACTCTTCCAACTGAAATTTGGGTGATTTCTCCAACCAAGATTGTATGTTTGTGAGTATGAGTTGTGAATGGCCCTTTGGAAACTGTTTAAAGCATGAGCTTGTCCATGGAGACATTCTTTAAAAGAAGGCAAGGTTGGACAGTTATTGGTTGAGTGTTCATTTGTTTCACATATTTAACACATAATGTTTTTAACATATTTTAATTGACCATTCTTTTTTAATTCTAGTGCTTTGACTTTTCTAGCTAAAGATGCAAACTTAGCTTAAAGGTCATGATCTTCCCTAAGGTTGTACATACCTCTATTAGATGTATGAGGTTGAGTTTTACTCGGTGGCTTATAAGTACCCGTGGTGTCCTAATTTTGAGCATTTTCAACTAACAAGTCTAAGTACTTCATTACTTCATCAGGGTCTTTATCTTCAAAAGTTTCATTACACATCAATTCAATCATTTGCCTATCTCTAGGTGTTAACCTTTAATAAAAATGTGAAACCAATCTCCATGTTTCAAAACCATGATAAGGGAAAGTATTAAGCAAGTCTCGATACCTATCCCAACATTGGAAAAATGTTTCTCCTAGTTTTTGAGTGAAAGTAATGATTTGCCTTTTAAAAGAATTTGTTCTGTGAGATGGGAAAAACTTCTTTAAAAACTATTATTGCATTTCATCCTAAGCATGGATGGATCCTAGTCTCAAAATTTATAGTCATGTTTTAGCTTTATCTTTTAATGAAAAAGGGAAAAGATTTAATCTGATGGTGTTCATACTATAATTTGAGTCATTATAAGTGTTACAGACCTCCTTCAATTCCCTTAAATGCAAGTATGGATTTTCTAAATCCAAGCCATGAAAGAAGATAAAAGTTGAATAATGTTTGGCTTAAAATTAAAATAAGATGCATCAGGAGGGAAAACTATGCATGATGGTGCACCTGTTCTTATAGGATTCATGTGGTCTCTAAGTGTTTTAGCATGATTATTCTCATTATTCTCATTATAAAGTGATTAATTATCTTTTTTTATCATATTTTCTGCCACTTAATGTATGTGACCACGCTCTCATGCACGTGTAGGAATAGAATAAAAGGAAGAAGAAAACAAAAACAAAGAAGAAGAAACAAGAGAAAAGAAACAAAGTTATATACAAGAAAAGTTAAAAAAGAAAATAAAATAAATACTATAATTTGTACAAGAACTTACATCCGGCAATGACGCCAAAAACTTGACACGACCAAAAGATTGATGTCTTCTCCCAAGTGTAGGAGTGTTGAAGTAATAAATAGCCCGGCAAGACAGAGGTCGAACCACAGGAAAGTTAATTGTAAAAATTATAAACAACAACAACAATAGTAACAACAACAATAATATTAGTAGCAATAATAATAGTAGTGGTGGTGGTAGTGGTAGTAAAGAGAAAGAGAAAGAAGGAGAAGAAGAAGAAGATGATGATGAGAACTTTGAGATGGAATATTAATGAAAGGATTAAACAATGATAATAACAAATGTCAAGATTAGAGGTTCCACTAATGGTATGTCAAACAAATATAGTATAAACTTGTATTATTCAAGAAAGAGGTTCCAATCAGATTATAAATTGTTAACATGATTACATTAGTCATCTCATTTGATTAATGCTAATATTTGTAAATCTCGTCAAGCATTCATGATTATAACTTATATTAACAACAAATCAAGTTCCTTTCATGGCTCAGGTATCTGTTATACCATACAGTATGGGCTATGAAAGTGCTAAGCATTTGTTGTACCAAGTGTTATACAACATAAATCTAGATTAGTCATTTAACAAACAAAGTATTAAAGAGTGAACAAGATAACAAATACAAAACATGTTAGTATCAAACATTAAAGTCCATATTGAGTTTACATTATACTTATTCTTACACCACTAGTGTAACCTTTTCACCTTAATATAATAAACTTAGCTAAACATAATGAAAGAAAGAAAAATAAATAAACAAAATAAGAATATAAATAAGATAAAACTTAACTAAGTAAATGAAAGACATAAACTTGATATTAATAAAAGCAAAGCATAAACATTATAAAAAATACCAAAAGAGAAAGCAAAAGCATGATTTTGATCTGGAAACCAAAATTCCTAAATGCATGGCAAATACCTCCTTTTATAGGCAAAAATTAGAAACTATTGATTTGATGACTAATTGATGAGTGGGTGACCAACTCTTGACTTGGTGACAATCCTTATCTTCTCTTGTCTGCCCAAAACATCATTGATAATGTTAAAACTAGAACCACTTGAAATATAAAAGTTGTAGGAAATTATCTCAGCTTTCTTATGTAAAAAAATTCAGGTCATTTAGACTTCTACAACTCTAGATATGGGTCAAACACTGAACAGTGCTAGGGTTGGAAGACAGATTTGGTCTTCTTTGTTGTTGCTATAATTTGGACTTGAAAATGATATTTTTAAGTATTGGGTTCTATATGAAAGTTATAGGCCTATGTCTTACCTTTTCATCCATACAAAGTAGATCTAAATCTGAGATTTACAGCTTTAGATATGACCTAATTACTGAATAGTGTTCTAGTTTGGATTGTACCAGCATCTTTTTTGTAACAACCCGGCTTTTCAAGCCCCAAAACAACAGAATTTTTTTTTTCTTTGACACACATCGTGTCAGTAAATTACGAACCTATTTTTCTCACATCATCAAAATGCAATCCATACATCAACTACATTCAACATTTCATTTAAAAGGGAAATTTACATAAACACATAATATTATTTTTGCATGCTTAAAAGTTCATATTATAATATTACATCCATAGACATGAGTTTGCATTCTTATCCTACTAATAGTCACCACGAATTTAAACAAAAGGGTTCAATAAAAGTTATATGTTTAATACATTGATCTATACAAAATACATCGTGAGTTAGGATGCAACTACATGATTCCTTGCAAAAGTAGGTTCCAGTGTATCGGGTTTCCTAGGCATCTCATTGATGTGATGTCCCTGTTGCAGTGCAAAATATTTAAGAGAATGCAATTGCTTATTAGTAATAATGATAATTAAATGGTCTAGCAGGAAAAATAAAACATTAACATTATTCCATGGTTGATACATGATATTTGTAGTTTCTTCATGTACATAGTATACACAATTTATAGTACATATAGTTGCACCAACTCTTGTAATCAACCAAAATCTTAAACCCAGCTATCCTCTCAAAGATTAACCGTTCACTCACCCCGATCATCCACTTCGAATGCCTTTAGCCAAAGCTAATCAATCACTTGTCCTGGTCATCTATTCGGATGCCATTAGCCAAGGCAAATCATTCCTTTATCCCGGCCATTCATTCGGATGCCATTAGCCAAGGCTAATCATTCCTTTATCCCGGTCATCCATTCGGATGCCATTATCCCGGCCATCCATTCGGATGCCATTAGCCAAGGCTAATCATTCCTTTATCCCGGCCATCCATTCGGATGCCATTAGCCGAGGCTAATCATTCTTTTGTCCTGGTCATCCATTCGGATGCCATTAGCCGAAGCTAATCAACCCTTTGACAACATTTAACATTTGACAATCTGTTATCTATTCTAACCCAATATGGTAACATTAATGTTAAAGTATCACATTATTTAACGTATGAAAAAGGAAAGTGGAAGTCACCTACCTACTCCACTTGTGGTTTGTTCTTGTCTTGACGATGGTCTGATCCTGACCGCACCACCTAAGACAACAATGGTCACAATTCAGTTCATTTGTATTTTTAAATCACATTTGTCACCTCACTTATTTCAAAAGTTCATATATTCACATTCAAGAGTTCCACATTTTACACCATCATACCATGAAATTGTTACTAGCATTTAAGTCATTTTTGCCTAGGAGGCTTATTGTAGAAATCGGCAACGAGAACTGGTTCGCTGCAGGCTGCCAAATTCGGCAGCGAGAATTGGTTCGCTACAGGCTGCCAATTCGGCAGTGACAACTGTTTCGCTGCTAGCAGCCAGTTCGGTAGCAAAAACTGTTTCGCTGTTGGCGTCACTGTTCCAACAACACATGCTAAATCATAAGGGACAACTCAGTTTCGGCAGCGAATCGCAATTTCGCTGCAACCAACTCAACTTCGGTGGCGAATCATAAATTCACTATAGAACATGAAACTCAACAGCGAATGTTAAATGGCTGCAGACAACTTAACTTCAACAACAATTCATTGTAGTCGACACAGTTTCGGCAGTGAATCACAATTTCGTTGCGAAACATAAATTCGACAGCGAATTCTAATTCGCTGCAGCCGACACAGTTTCGGCATTGAATGCTAATTCACTGCAGAACACACAATTTGGCAGTGAATTCTAATTCGCTGTAGAAGACTCAATTTCGACAGTGAATAGTTATTCGATGCAGCCGTCATATTTTCGGCAGTGAATCGAAATTTGCTGCAGAACACACAATTCTGCAGCAAATACTGATTCGCTGCAGACGACTTGATTTCAGCAGCGAATGCTAATTCGCTGCGGCCGACACATTTTTGGCAGCAAATCAAAATTTCGCTGCAAAACACCCAATTCGGCAGCGAATTCTAATTCGGTGTAGAAAACTCAATTTCAGCAGCGAATACTTATTTGCTGCAGCCATTACATTTTCGGTAGCGAATCGAAATTTGCTGCAGAACACACAATTCTACAGCGAATGCTGATTCGCTGCAGACGACTCGGTTTCGGCAGCCAATGCTAATTTGCTGCGGCCGACACATTTTTTGTAGCAAATCAAAATCTCGCTGCAAAACACCCAATTCGGCAGCAAATTCTAATTCGCTGCAGCTGACTCAATTTCGGCAGCGAATAGTTATTCGCTGCAGCCATCACATTTTCAGCAGCAACTCGAAATTTGCTGCAGAACACACAATTCTGCAGCGAATGCTGATTCGCTGCAAAAGACTCGGTTTTGGCAGCGAATGCTAATTCGCTGCGGCCGACACATTTTTGGCAGCAAATCAAAATCTTGCTGCAAAACACCCAATTCAGCAGCGAATTCTAATTCACTGCAGCTGACTCAATTTCGGCAGCGAATACTTATTCGCTGCAGCTGTCACATTTTCGGCAGCGACTCGAAATTTGCTGCAAAACACACAATTCTGCAGCGAATGTTGATTCGCTGTAGAAGACTCGGTTTCGGCAGCGAATGCTAATTCGCTGGGGCCGACACATTTTTGGCAGCAAATTGAAATCTCGCTGCAAAACACCCAATTCGGCAGCGAATTCTAACTCGCTGCAGAAGACTCAATTTTGGCAGCGAATACTAATTCGCTGCAGCCGATACAGTTTCGACAGCGAATTGAAATTTCGCTGTAGAAGACACACATTGAAAACCATTAATTACAGCACATATCTTTCAATCATTCCAGCAGAATACACACATTAAAACTATCCATTCCAGCACATAATCCTTTAGTCAATCCCAGCAAAACACACACATTACATGCTGGCCAACCCCATAAAGTCGGCCCCCTACTATGATTTGTTGTTTCTATTTTATTCATTTTTCTTTACTAGATGTTCTGAAATTGGCCTCATTTCATTTCTATTTTCTTTGTCCTCTTAGTAAATTTCTGTTTTCTTCACAGCTAGCTTATGTCATAGTTCAATTTTCTTAGGGTTTTTTTTTCTTTATTTCTGGTTCTAAATCTTAAGGAGATGAGGAAGGAAGTTTCATGACTCATACCTTACGAATCTAGCTAGGTTTGAGGAAGGTTTGATAGTGTTCTTCCTCCTCTCCTACTGGTTTTCTTCCTTCTTTTTCCTCTCACGTTGGTTCCCTTCTCCTCTCTCTCTAGGTGGCTGTCCAATCTTCTCTCAAGGTCTCCTCTCTCTCCCTCACACGTTCACAAGGCTTAGGTTTCTGTTGGGGAGGAGAAAAGGAGAGCAACAAGCAGTTGGACATACAGCTGCAGCAACTTTGATAAAAGCTAGGGTTACCTTCTCTCTCCTCTTTATATTTATACTCCTCATTAAATGAGGTGAGTGTTTGGAGGTTGGTTTAGATGTATTCTTATCCTTGTTTTGGTCTATCTAAAACCAGTTTTACCCCTCCCTCTCAGCTCCTTAAGAAAATTATTATTATTTTATTTTTTAAGATGAAAACTGCATCGCTGCCGATGCAGAAATCGACAGCGGAAACTGCATCGCTACAGATGCAGAAATCGGCAGCGAAAACTACATCGCTGCCGATCGAGAAATCAGCAGCGAAAACTGCTTCGCTGCAGATACAAAAATCAACAGCAGAAACCGATCGAGAAATCGGCAGCGAAAATTGCTTCATCAGTTCTGTCTATATATATATATATATTTCTTTTGGGTGTTTACATCTTTTCTAAGTTTGGTCATCTCTTTATCCTTTCAATTTCAGTTCTTAAATTCATCAATCAATCATTTCATTTATATGATAAGCCTGCATTTAAAAATAAATATTTACCACAAATTAAAGGTATCTTATATTATTATATATATTATTATAAAACATGCTTTAGTTAAGGAGTTATTGATACTTTAAGTGTAAAAAATGATAACATAAAACCTTGATAAAAATGCACTTTTAAGTACCAATCATAACACTTGGTGCAACAAATACTTGTCACTCTTGTAGCGCATACTGTATGGTATAACCGACATCTGAGCTATGAAAGGAACTTGATTTGTTGTTAATATAAATTATAATCATGAATGCCTGACGAGATTTACAAGTATTAGCATTAATCAAATAAGATAACTAATGTAATCATGTTAACAATTTATAATCTGATTGAAACCTCCTTTGTGTATAGTTTTCAATTGAATAATAAGAGTTTATACTATATTTGCTTGATATATCATTAGTAAAACCTCTAACCTTGACATTTGTTATTATCATTGCTTAATCCTTACATTAACATTTTATCTCAAAGTTCTCATCATCATCTTCTTCTTTTTCTTTATTGTTGTCGTTGCTGCTGTTGTTGTTGTTAGTATTGTTATTGTTGTTGTATTATTGTCATCTATAATTTACACAATTAATCTCCTTGTAGTTCGACCCCGGTCTTGTTGTGTTATTTATTACTTCAACATTCCTGCACTTAAAAATCTTTTAGTTGTGTCAATAGACATTAGATTGTTATTGTCTTAAAAATTAAATTATTATTGTCTGACCACTATTTAATATTTTGAGTATAACCGAAACTACAGAACTTCATTTTATGCATGGTTTGTTTCTTTGGAATAATATAACATGGGTCTACAACCTTTATAAGATAAGTATCTCAAATGTTGTTATCATAAGGCCCAAATCTTAACAAAGAAGTTAAGAGACAACCTATCCAATTTTAATTTCTAAGTTCAACAAGTATAAATTTGTTTCTCATGCATTTTGTTTTTTCATTATTTCATCCACCTATTATTATATAACAAACTTCTTAAACCTATACTAAGGCATTCAAAAATCTCATTTTTTAAAAAAAAAACATAAACAAATTCATGTGACTTAATAAGAGAGCTTGTTACCTTTTATTACCAAACAATGAGTCAAGAGATTGAAAGCAACCCCTTTTCCTCTTTTCTTTCCTTCCTTCTTCGAATACTTCCCTTCCCATTAGTAAATTTTTTTTCCTGAGTTTTCTTTCTAAATCTTACATGAAGCACTCTTGATTCACTTACCCTTACTTTTATTTGGATTCAAAAGATGAATTAACAAGGTTTCCTTTCAATTTTTCTTTTCTCATCTTTCTTTCTCTCCTTGGCTGGCCATTACTTTAGGGATTTCTAGAGATTTCTTATTATTTATAATTATGTTCTTTTCTTATTTGCATCTTGCCCTTTATATTTACTTCTATTTTCACATTGACTCCACCATTCATTTTATCAATTCATTGATCCCCACTACTTCTATTTCTCTTTACTAACTCCTTACTCTTTTATTATTATTATTTTTAATTTCACCCCTCTCATTAATAACTTCTCTTTTAATCCAATTAATTTTTTCAATTTAATCATTTCTCTACATCATTTGCATTTTATTTTATTTTACTAAATCAATATGAGATTATTATATTCGAGAGTTTACAATACTTATTTATCACTTTTGTTTACATAGAGTAAGTATAATATGTCCATTTTGGATAATAATGTATTTTTGTTTAAGCTTCTAAATATCAAAGCTCAACTTTTATTATGGATGTGTGAATTTATATAGCTCTACTTTTTTTTTATTATGTAACCTATAATTTTATATAAACTCTCAAAATTTTATAATTAATGTGTTATATAATTATTCATATGTTATATTGGAATTTTGATAAAATTTGTAGGAGAGTTCATGATAATGTTTTATTTAAAAAAATATTCCTAGTAATTCTATATCAAAGCATGTGTTTTGTCTCAGAAATTGAGACTATTATAATGCAAAATTAGTATTATTTTTTCTATTTGATTTATAATTATTTTTTCTATTTTATTTAAATTTTTTTTATTATTTTTTAACCTTGTTTTAGATGTTTTTAAATCTAAATTTTGACTTTCAAGGATTATATTCAAACTTGATTGTGAGTTTCTAGATCTTTATATTTAATATGTTCGCATTAAATGTTATTGTTTTAGAATGATGATATTAAATCATATATAATAATTATTAGTTTGAGCATTATAAAATTTTTCACATTAGTTCTTTGAAAAATATTTTTATAGAATTTTTTTATATAAAATAAGTTATTTCCATTGTTTTTATGAGTTAAGAAAAATAATTTTTTTAAAAATAAATTATGTTGCATTCATAATTATTGAGTGGTGGTAACCAAGAGGAGTTGTGATGTTAGACATCATAATAATGGTATTGATAATGATAATAATATTGGAGATGGTGATAATAGTATTTGTATTGATAATAATTGTAAGATAGTAATTAATGTGATAATAATGATAGTATTTGTAATAAAATAACAATAGGAGAGTTACTAAAAAGAATAGTAATAATTATTATGGTAACGATAATTGAACAAAATAATAGTTGGAATGATTGGAAAGCGAGGCATGCAAATGATTATATTATTAATAATAGGATAGTGGTAGTGAGAAAGGCGGTGAGGGATAGTTGAAACAACTATCCAATAATTTCTATATAAAATTTATTTATTTTTATTTTTTTATGATTTTTTGTGATACCATTAACATTTCATTAAAAATAAAAATAAAAATTCAAAAAAAGTGAGCATAAACAAAAAGGGCTATTTTAATAATCTCTTTAACTTAAAAAAAAAAACGCTACTAACATGATTGAGAAAAATCTTCCAATAATGTGTGTATTGTGTGTGTGATTTTCATCAATTGTTTTCTTGAAATGAAAAATAATAAAAATCTTATATGTATTCTTATTTTTTTTAAAATTCTAAAATTATAGATGCTGGCTTGGCTTGAAGAATTTTATTACCTCACTAAGAAAAAGATACAAGCATCGAATTGTTCATGTTAGAACTCTATTATTGTCATTATATAAATTAATACAAAAAATAATTCTTAAGAGTCTATTTCATAATGAGTCATGTCGCTATAAAAGAAATCAAATAAACAATCTTTTTGATTTTTTCCTGTCACAAACATTTAAAACATTAAAAAAAATATATATTATTTTATAAGTTTTCTACTTTTACACTATTTTCAAAATCATTTTTAAAAACCTTAGTACAACTTCATCAAACCAGTAATTAATATATAGAATGTATGATATTATTACATCAATAATAATTTTATAAAATATTTTTTATTTAAAAATATATTTTTTAAATTTTTTAATATTAATATATTAAAATAAACTAAAAACACATGAAATCATGTACTTTCTCTAGAGAGAAGTACAAGCAAGAAGCTCATCCGTGTTACAGGGCAAAAGAAACTTAACAACCAGACAATAATCATATTACCCATTAGCCCGAACACTCCCTAAACATGCATTATCTATTTTCCAAGCTTAAACACACGATAATCTCAGCCTAATGCCCTACTTACACTATTTTGCACCCTCTCCGGTTATCACACCTCACTTTTGCCTGTTTTGTACGTAGTTATCATTTGGGTTGATCAGATTAAGCAGTCGCTTGCTAAGTTACAAGGGTGAATTCATTTAAATTAATTAAAAAATTTAAAAAATATATTTAAAATTTTAATATTTTATATAAAAAATTTAAGAAATAATTCATATAAATATAAGTTATATATCTTATAAATAATAAAATTTTAAAAATTATTTTAATTTTTTTATTTTACATTAAAAGAAATACTATTTTAGCATATTATTTTTTTAAGTTGAAGTATTTAAATAAATTTTTTTTATTCTATATTAAAAAACATAATTTTTTCCTGTGAATATAAAATATATATACTAAAAGGTTTTATATAATTTTTTTTATTAGTTATATAGTAAAATTTAAAAAAATTAATAACTAATTAAAAATATAAAAAATAACCGGCTAAAAAAAACATTTTTTTTAAAAATAGATCTCAACCAGATTTTACCCTAGTTAAAAACTCAAACTAGTGATTTAACTAGTTTTTATCAAGTTTTTGATCATTCAAGATTTTTACTTTACTCATACTAGTCTAACCGATCAATTCACAATCCAGTGATTATACCGGTCTAGTTTAATAATTATAGTTTTTATAATAATAATAATAATAATAATAATAATTTTTAATTATTTTTATTTAAAAATACATCAAAATATTTTTTAAACTTTTTAAAAATAAAAAATAAAATTTTTTTAAATTGCGAGAAAACCGTACTCTTAACTGCATCATCTCTGCTGGCCTGGCAAAAGCAAAACCCATTTCCGAAATCACCCCCACTAATCCCTAAAACACACCATTGGTAAAAATTCTTGAAAAGACTAAAAAGTGTTTCTTAGAAAAAGCTCACATCTTTTTCCTAATTAAAGCTTAATTGCACGGTATCTGTAGCCTTAAACCCGACTGATCCCTAAAACCAAACCATTAGAACATTTTTTTTTTTCAGATATAAACACTGGGTTTTTTTCCTTGTCAAGATTGACACTACTAATTCACGAGAACTTAAAGAGATTATGTGAACTCTTCCAACCAATTTCCGCTCCTTATGGAAAAGAAATTTGGTGCTATTTTAAGTATATGATAATCCACATGTTCTAGCTCAAATGTCAAGGGCAAATGGGTTTCCATTAAAGAAAAAAAATACACACACACACACACATTTTTTTTTAGAATTTCTGCTTTAAATTTCTACTTTAATCTGTGATCTATAGGCTTAAATTTTTTTCATTTCCTTAAGATAGAACCTAGTTTTGCGTAGCAGCAAAGATGATTCAATTGTTGTTCTTAGTTCTTTTTGCTGAGGGGTTTGTGGCATCTTTGCTGTTGGTAAAGATTGGGCCATTGAAAGACTTGGTGATTAAGAGTTTGGATCAGGTAAAGATGGGAAAGGGTCCTGCTACAGTGAAAACTATTGGTGGAACAATGTCTGTGATTCTGTTCTCTAGCCTCATGAGCATTGTTAAGATCCAAAATAAGGGTGCAAAGCTTGGAACCATGTCACCTATGGATCAGGTTCTATGGAGAACCCACTTGCTTGAGGCATCACTCATGGGTACGATCCTGTTCTTTTCTTTGGGTCCTTTTGTTTGCTTGCTTCTGTGTTTTTTGCTTTCAGATTCTTTTATTGTGCTTGATGATGCTGTTTTGGATGGAAACTTGTGGTTTGCAATTATTAGTTCTGATAGTAGTGAAATAAAGAGGAAATTACACTCTTTATTGGGGGTAAATGAACTTAATTTATATCAAGTCTGTGCCTTATCTGATTACTTAACTGTATTCCAATGTTTCCATAAGCACATAAGAAAACGCTATAATCAGTAGAAATATGTAGACTATATAATGCCCCTGATTATATTATTGCTTAGGAATCTAGAAGGTGAATACTCGTACCATTGGAGGTAACTAGTGAGAAGAGATGGAGAGTTTGAGTTAAGGATGCATGAATTGATAGCTTACAATATTGTGGAAAACCATGCATTTCATAGAAGAGCACAATGAGAAAACATATATTTATGGTCAACCTCACATGGTTGAGGTCTTGTTGAGTGTGTGAAATACTGTTCACAGTGCATCAGCAAATTGAACAGAGAATTTGATTCGGGATGGTACGACTATCGAAAAGTATCAGGTCACTCACCAAAATGTTAGTTTTCACTCCCTGCTTTAAGGTACAAAACTCAAAAAATATAAATGCAAATTACTGACCACTCTAAAAATATAGATCAATTACCACTTTAGAGTTGTAGAGTTAAGGTAATAAGTCAACCACTCACAAAAGAGATACAAAACTTGATAGGTTTCCAAAAGGCTAAGTCAAAGACTTTAATTCAAAATTCGCCTAAAGATCCTTCTTCATACATGGTCTGAATCAGAATTATATACTTGGAACAACCATCTAAGTCTAAGAAATGCCAAAATAACATTATTAAGATTCAAATAAATGACTTTGATAGAATTAGACAAACATTAACTAGCACTTGTTTTTGACTTTCTAGAAACACAAACAAACACATGGAAACTAAAACAACCATTATTTTTCTTTTAGAAAACTCCAATGCTTGCATGGTTGGACAATCTAAAAAGATCATATTTTGAACTTGAAAACGATAAGCTTATTTTCCCATGCAATGAAGAGATGCAAATTCAGGTTCAAAGTTAGTCATGGGTTGACAGTAAATATCTTAAAAAAATTCACTCATGTGCATCATCAACCCAAACTCAAGTAGCCCATCATAATAAGACTATTAGATGACGCTCTCATGTCAAGTTCTTCTGGTTAAGATAAACTTGTACTCGAGTTCAAATGGTTATTTCTCCAAGCTCAAGTAGCCCATCATCAATAAGACCATTAGAACGAGGACACTTTCATGATCCTTTATACAAGCCTTGAATTGGAATCCTTTAACATCACCTACATTAGTTTCCATGTTATGGATGTTCCTTGAATTACTGTGAAAGAACAACTCAACTCTCCTATCTTTATCAACTCTATTATGTTTTAAACTATTGACAATTCTTTCTAGAATGTTGCCAAAAATATTGATAAGTTCACTCCTGTTTTCTTTGTTAAAAAACATTAACTTTGACCCAATTAATTTCAAAATTCTCCTTAATCAAATGTGAAGCACATCCTTTGTAAGTTTCTTTATCAAAAACCACTTCTAGAACCACCTCCACAACTTGCTGCCCATCTGATATAACATGAGCTTCTTTTGCAAACTTAGGTTCATCATAGATTGAGATTTTTGCATCAAAATCTTCTCCTTCAGTACCATCTTCCTCATCCTCATCGAATTTCAGTGGTTGATTCTAATCCATAAATGATCTAGAATCATAACAAATTTCAGCTTCAACATCATTTTCTTCTTGTTGAAATTTATCTTGTATATCCCTATGCCCATCTGATCATTATTTCTTGAAGAACCATTTTCAAGAATATTAAGTTTTACATCAGATTCTTAGTATGACATTCTATTACTTTTTCTTTGATGCCGAGAAGAAGAACTGTCACTTGAATCATGGTGTGGTTTGTTATGGGAAATGATTGACATCCTTGTTATTATAGGCTTGATTTTCAAGTTAGTCAAAACACTCGAGTTGCCTTCTCATTTCATCAATTTCAAGAGCTCGGATGTCACTCTTGAATTGTTGCACATGACATCCATGAGCAACCATGGTTGTAAATCCTAAGCTATAATACCAACTTGATACTATGATGGTATGGATATATCAAAGCAACTGCTCACTCACACAAATGTTAGTTTTCGCTCACTACTTTAAGATACAAAACTGAAGAGATATAGATGCAAATAACTCACCCTAAAGATACAGATCAAATCACCACTTTAGAGTTACAAAGTTAAAGGAATAAGTCCACCACAAAGAAGACACAAAACTTGATAGGTTGCCAAAAGGCAAGTCAAAGATTTTCAATTCAATTTTTGGTAAAAGATCCCTCTAAATTTGTTTGAATCTTTAGTATATACTTAAAACAACCCTTCAAGTCTAGAGAAACAACAAAATAACATAATTGAGACCTAACTAAATGACTTCAATATAAACTAGACAAATATTAACACACAATTATGATTTTCTAAAAACATAAATAGATGTAGAAACTAAAACATTCAATTCATAATTGTTTTATAGAAAACTCCAATGCATGCATTGTTGGACAATCTGAAAATTTCATAATTTTTTTATAGAAAACTCCAATGCATGCGTGGTTGGACAATCTGAAAATATCACTCTGAACTTGAAAACCACATAAAATGAACTTATTTTCTTATGCAATAAAAAGATTCAAATTCAGGCTCAAAGTTGGCCCATAGGCTAACATTAAACATCATAAAAAAACATCATTAATTTACATTGCTAACCCCAACTTAAATAGTCGATCATTAGAGGACATTCCCGTGTCAGAATTGTAAACAACATTTTATACCAATGATAACTTTATAGAGACAGTATATGCACCCACCTATTTTCTAAGGTTGAAATTTCCCAAATTACAAGTGTGAAGCCTGGATTTTGTTTACATTAGCACTAAACTTGCTCAATACATATACTATTGCACTTTATGATTTTTCTTGTTTGTGGGTGATATTAGTTGAAGTAATAGCATTGCCTTGACTGCTTCTTTCTAGTTGGTGCAACTGTGAATGCTTTTATTCTTCCATCAAATGAACTGGAAGGGAAATAGGTAATCTTTGTTTGGTTGATATTGAAAGCTTCCGGTGATGTTTGACCCTTTACCCATTATAATTTATCCAAGCACCTTTTTTTCTTGTTTCCCTTTGTCATAAGGATTCTTATTCATTGTTGAATAAAATAAAGAAAAGGAAACCATCAGTGAAATTGCTCTATTTGCTGAATAAGGTAGATATATATTTTCAAAGGATGGAAATAGCCATACAAGCATCGTTCCTTGTCTCCAAAAGTTTGCTTTTGGTTTGTGAAGTAACTGTTAGTAGTTATAGCTTTCCCCTCCAGTTTTGAATGGCGTTTATGTTGCTTACAGAAGGGCTGATCTTAGATTTGATTAAATGTCGTTCAGCATATAATCTACTCAAGAAGTGTGCTCTGCCTTAAAAACTCGAATATGCCTTCTAGTGCGTGAGTCTGAGTGGTTTTTAAGTGATTATACATGTTCCCTGTGCGCAGACAGTTTATTTTAACTAGGATTGGTTTGGTGTTGGCCTGTTGCTGCCCACAAGATACAATTGCAAAAGGACTTTGGGGAAGTTCCCCAAAAATTTAGATTTTGCATTGCTGTCCTGTGGGATGGCATTGCCAAACAGAGATTTTGCAAGAAAAGAGTGTCCATTCTACAGCAGCTAAAGAGGAACTGATATTGGTAATCCAGAAATGTTTAACCACACCGCCATAGCCCCACCTTCGTTTTGTATTTTTGTTTCAAAATATGGGATGGTGGGATTGTGGTTACACTTTTTTGGAGTGTTATCTCACAGCTAAAGGTGTGGTTAACAATAGCTGAAGAAGTAACATCCTTTTGCCTTCAACAGTTGAGTTTTGTTTTGGTTCCTGTGTGCAAGTCTTAGAGATTTTCTCCTTCCCATCCTTGTGGTCTCCTAATGTATGACAAGATGGAATTTGATGAAAAAGGGGTTTGAAGAAAAGATAAAAATCCCTAGAATTAACTTAGCAGATCTTCGAATCCACTAAGGGGTGTTTTTGAATTAACAAGAACAAAGAAAAATAGGATATCGGTCTCTCAAAGTTATTTTATTTTGTTTCACGTTAGTTTATTTTTTAGTTAAAACTGAAATTCCCAGTTTAATTCATAAAATGGATTCCTTGATACAATGTACGATCGTGCTTATAGGCACACAAAAAAGCCTTATAAAAGTCCTAGAAATAAACATCTACTCCTAATTAACAATAACGACATAACAAGAAATAAGCTATTTTCCTAAATGAAATAAATTATACTTAAATAATGATAAAATTACACAGTTATTGCAAATAAAAATACTAAAATTGCACAATAATTTAAATTTCAAGTGACTTGGAATTATTTCCTCTGCGTGTATAACACCATTTACTTTCTAGAATGGATGAATTATGATTATTGCAAAAGAAAGCTAAACAGAGATTCTGTATTGATCCTTGCACCTAAATACTGTTTTTGTCTTACTTAACCTTGTGACTAACTTGCTTTATATTGCATTCGGAAGATTTAGGAAGTGGTTAATTGTGAACTTTTCTCGAGGCTTGGAGGTAAGAAATCTATTTATGATTTAGACTCAACACCATGACCTGATATGCATTTCAGTGTTTTCCTTTTTGTCTTTAACATTATGTGCTAATCTACCATGGTTCTTCTTGCATTTCAAATGGAACATATGACATAGCGTAGTTAAATGAGCTTATATGACCTGAGGGAATGATGATGCCATTCTTAACTGTGAAACTAGATGGAGGATGTCATGATTGAGTAGACCTTTTGTAACGATTCCAAATTTTTTTCCTACTTATAATCAACATGTCAAATGAGGATTTCTAAAAACAAGGGCTTTTTTTTTCTATTTTACTGAAATTCTGGCAGATTTTTTTTCCTAATATATCATGAGCCCAAGTGTTGACATCAAAATAATTTACTCAATCCAATCTCAAGCATCTTTTTAACTTATTTAAATTTTCATCTCATCAATAATCTCATTACATTCACAACATCATTTTAACCTAATTAATTTAGTATACTAATAAAATGGTAAGAGAATCTACATAATAAGGAAGAACATAAAATATAACGTGGTCACGACTTTAAATTTCAAGTTCTTTTCTAGCAAAATATTAAAGTCCATAAACTCTAGTTTACATACAAAAAAAAAAAAGCACTTAAAGTATTATAATACATTATACATAACTACAAAATTACCTTTCCTAGTAACTAGAATAGGAAAACAACAACAAAAGTGCATTCTTAATGATCTTGTAAAGGACCCAAAATAAAAATTAATATTGCAATGCTTTAATCTTTACTATAACTTTATTCAATCTTGATTAATCTCCCTTTTTTTTCAACTCATTTTCATTTCTATTACATTCCTTTTTATCCTAATAATTCAACAATGAATTAAATAAAATCTTGTACTAACATAAGTCCACATGATGTATTTAACAATTTAATCAACAAATTTGATCCCTCTTATCATTAACTTGGCTAAACATTGTATTGTAGAACTATAGGTTTCAAATTGAATAATAACAGTTCATTGTCAGTTAGAACAGTCAATAGGCACATTGGCAGAACCTATCCCTCTTATAATAATCTTCTACTCACTTCTTTCCCTCCTCTTCTTTTTCATTGTCGGCTTCCCTTAACCAAACAACCCTCGATAATCTTTAATTTCCCTGGTCCCCTCTTTGATTCTTTTATTTATCTTTCTTTGGTGTTCTTTAGCAAGAATTTTTCATAAAGTTTGCGTCAATATCTCTCTTTTTCTCCCTCAAATGGCAGGCAAGCTTGGCTTCCTAAGGAAGGCAAGTTTTTATTTGTATCTCCCTTGTATTCATAATGACAATCTTGTCCTTGTTCTTTAGTTCTTTTTTTTTTTCACGGGTTATCCCTTCTTGGTTTTTTATTTTAAGGTTTACCATACTATAAGATTTAAATTCATAAATCTTCATCTCTAGCCATTTAATATTTATATATTATTATTCATTTATTTTGATTGTCTTCTTTTTTTTTTTTTTGATGTTGTGTTAACTGGGGTTTTACACCTTTTTTAACCTCAAATGATTTTGATCTGTCATTTACAAGTAATTTTTTATTTGAATATGTTTATCTTATTGGGTGGCGCACTCAAACTAATTGTGAATGAAATTGCTTTTAAAACCAGCAAGCCATATTATAATCAGCATAAATAGCTGAGATAGCCATCTCCTATTGTATTAGTAACATGTTATTCCTTGGTTTTACCCTTACAAGATGGAAGCTGCCTTTTCTAAGAGAAGAGAAATATTAGAAAGTCAATCATGTGCAACTTCTCATGTGTCAAGAAGATCTATGATGTTGCTTACAAAGATCCAGGAGCTCCGTGGAGTTCATGTTGATCACACACGCTACTTAGTTTCTTTTGGTCCTTTCGTAATGATTAAATGTATTAATTACCACGTGTAAAATCAATTGAATTGTCCGTCAATAAAATGTGGCCAATTGAGCTACTTGCCTTTATCATTTCGTTGAAATATTTTTGGATGGATCACCAGGTGCTATTAGATATAGTTTTTATCATTTAGTTCAAATGAAAACAAAAGAAGAAGAAGCAGGAGAGAGTAAGATCAAATCCAGATCTATTCATGTGAATAAAAATCAAACTTCAAATATTTGGTGAATAAAAATCAACATGATATTAGATAGGCATCTGTGTTTTGACACATATACATGTCATCTGTGATAGTTTGGAATTCATAAAGTTCCTGAACCTCTGGCTAACAACATTATTACCAGTGTTTATATGAGGCTCTTCCATGGAAGTTCTAGTGATAGTGCCTAAATTAATTTATCTCCCCTCTTCTTTGATTTTCTTTTAGTTCATTACCATGGTATTTTAATCATTCGAACTTAATCTTGCAGGTTTCACCCTGTTTCTTGGGTTCTTAATTGATCGGATGCACCATTATCTTTCAAAGCTTATTGGGTTGAGAAGTAGCGTGGGATCTTCAAAAGAGGAAGTTGAAAGGCTTCAGAAAGAGAAGATGCAGCTTGAAGAGGAGGAAGGCAAAGTTTCCAAGGAAATGAAGCTTCTACAGGAACAATTTTCAACTCTGTCAGAGAATTTGAAGAAGCTGAAGCTGGAATCTGAGCAGAAGGACAAGCAGATTGAAACAGCAGAAGTCCATGTCGTTGCTCTTCACAAACGGTCTGCTGACCTCCTGCTGGAATATGACCGATTGTTAGAAGACAACCAAAATCTTCAGGCTCAAGCTACAGGACATAGGATTTGAGGAAATTTTGAAAGATGCCAATCAAGTTTGGGGAATCTTTTTTTTTCGTCAATGGAGATATAGGAAACTTCTGCTTCATTGCATGGAAACGGCATTTGTCGCATCTTAATTGGGTAAAATAGGACCTGGCTTCTTTTCAGAGATGAGGGATGTGTTGATTTACCTGCGTCCGGTATTTTGCAGTTCTCTTGAGTCTAGAATTTTTGGCCTATCCATCTCGGCGCCTCTTTTCTGATTGAAGTTTTGCGTGCCTATCAAATTCTGATAGCAACAATTCTTTACATTTTGTTTTCTCCGATTGAAATGGGAATGTGTTTTAGATAGCTGACAGCATTTTGAAACAAGGAAACGGTGGTTTGGAACTACTTCTTGTAACTTCTTATTTAGCCTTCCCCTTCCTCTCACCCTTTCCTTTACTTTTCTTTCTTTGTGGTTGCCTGTATTTATGTCAGTCAGCCAAAGCCAAAAATTCCGAAAGATATGGTGTCGCTTAACCAGAAATTGGCAAACCCTGTAGTATAAATAGATGAAGCAGATGACTGATCCTGCTCCTTCCCATGCTGTGCCGAAGGACTTCAATCAACATTCAAATTTCAATCCGACAATTGAAGTTCAAGAGCTGCCATTTCTCATGCAGATTTATTTATTAGTTTGCTAATTGGAGGTCTGAAAAAAAATATGTTCTTATAATGAAGAACTAAAATTATCTACAATTAATTACTCTCACTCTATAAATATAGCGAGATGTGAATGAAAAATATAAAGTTACTTAATTATTTGAAGATTTGGAAAAATCAATTAATAAGTTAATATGATAATTACTTAACTATACAAAGAGAAATAAGTACATAATAAATAACAACTCATAGATAAAATTCATCAACTGAATATAAATTCTTACATAGCAGTGTTTATATATAAAAAGTGATAGTAAAACTAATGGGTCGTACACACATCTAATTTAAATAAAATTCAAACTAATTACAATAATAAAAATAAATAAAACAATAATGTAAAATTATTTGGGCCTCACCTTCAAGGCTTATGAGCATTCAAACTTTTTTATGCTATATATATGTGGGCCTAGAAGATCATATCCAAGTGCACCTTGTTTTTTCTTTAGATATCTTTTAATTTTATTTTTTTTAATTTTTGATAAAAAATCATTTTAAATCAATTTATTAAATTATTGTACAATTATGTCATTGTTTTTAAAAAATTAAGGTTTTTTTAATGATAATATTATAGATTATTTTATGAATAATGATGTATTAGTATAATAATCTTCCTTAAATTAGATACTTTATTACGTAACCTTGAAGTTCAAAACCAAATATTCTTCTGAGGAGAAATAAATAATTCATAACTTATTCAAATATATCCATGGAAGGTGTGAATTTACTACTGTGGATGATGGTGACACAATGGCACTAACACCGCATAATTGTGGGGGTAAAAGCTTGTATCTATGTCAGGGGCCTTGGGACACCTTTCACGTGGATGTGCCCATGGTTATGTTGAAGAATCTTGGTCCATAATAACATGATAATAGTAGCTGTGTCAGGAATTTTAGTCCACCCTTTTACTATTCCATATGCATTATCATTTCACCATGATAATGGTTACCACAGAATTATTCCTTTTCTTTTCAAATTTTTTGTGGGTGATCCTTTAATATGCAAAGAAAGGCGAAGAACCTTACTTTTCTTTTCTTCATTTTTTGTTTACTTTTAAATATGTATTATTGAATTAAAAAAAATTGATAAAAAAAACTCTAGAATTAATATTTTTACTTATGGAAGTAATGTAACTAAACCTTTTATCTAGTTAATGAGGAAGTAGATGATTTGAATCTTCTCATCAAGGTGATAATGATAATTTATTCTCTAAACAACAAACCATCCAACCCTAACCTCAACCTTGAAAACGAATAAAAGTACCATAAATATTTGATATTTCTAATATTTATGACTTTTATATATTAGAATACAAGTTTAAATATTCAAAATTTCACTTGCATGACAAACTTGAAATTGTTTTGGCTAATACATCATTCTAAATAATATTTTAAATAAATTCCTTATGATTTTTATTCATATAAAAGAAGTGAATCCGTTGTATTATTCCAAAAAATATTTTAGATATTGATCCTCATACAAGTTTTTTTTTATCTTTTTATTAAAAATGAATAATAATAAATTATTATCTCTAATAATATTTTAGATAATAACTCTATTGTAGGATTTTTTATCCTTGTATTAAAAGTGAATTATATATATATATATTTTTACCAAAAATAGGTTTTTAATATTTTTGAAATGTAGATCAAAATCCTTTGAAATTTTACAAATTGGTTATAAAATCCATACAATACTTTTTATATTTTTAAACATGCAAAAATGTTTTTGATTTTTTTTTTAATTTTAAGACATGCTCCAATATTTTTTTAGGATTTTTAGTCACATGCAAGGAAACCTTTTTATTTTTTTTTAAATAATAGTTTTTCTTTTTATTATTATTCTTTAGGGCTTTGTTTGGCAAAAACACATTTTTTTCTTTTAATAAAACTATCAAAATAGGCTCATGGACATGTTTTTCAAACACAATCTTAAGACAAAAAATCCCTTATAAAAAAGTTGAAAAACCAAACAAAACCTTACCCAAATGACTTGAATTTGACTTGATCGAGCTAACCTGAAATCTTTGGTTCGACCATAAACCGAATCAAAAACACTGATTTGACCTAGAAAAAAAACCCAACAACATTAATCAAGATCTATACCATATACGAACAAACCAAGGACATAAATATGTTGAAAATCAATCACTGAGTAATAATCAATCATTAAACATCAATGATTATCAACTAATAATAACTATTTGATCAAAATAGGTTTTAGTGTTAAAAAAAAAGACCCTAAGATTAAAATTAAAAAAATAGTTATTGATGTAAACTAACCCTAGATTATTGATTAACTAAGCCTCATGAAGTTGTTGTTGTAAAAAAATTGGATCAAAATTAGTCAAAATCATGAAATCAAGACAATATTCTTTCTAGAAACACGAATAACAACAACCTATAATTGTCTAGAAAACACCCCCAGCTACTATCAAACCTAAAATATGCATTCCAAGCCCTAAAACAAAGTATTTTTTGTTCACACAAAACATAATATAATTGTTACATGTGACTGAACTAATATGAACAACAAATGTGCTCAATCATCATAATCATACCTAATATCCCAATTCCTAAAATTTTCAAATTAAATAATAAACATATTTAACAATTTGATATTTAAAACTGGCATTTTAACATTTAATAAGACTTATAAAAACCTAGAAAAAAAAACATGTATTAAAACAAACATCAAAGGCCTATTACTATGCATGAGAGATTCCAAAACTATTTCATTTCATAAAAAAAAAATCTTCCAAACATTTTCTAATATCCAACAAACATTAACAATCAACTCAAAATAGGATTAAGCAAATAAAAATAATATTTTTATGCATCAATAAAAAATTAAAACTGAAAACATTATAACTCCAAAATAAGTTCATAGATATCATAAAAACATGTAAAACAAACTAGATGTCTGCCTCATAGACATCACCTCCTAGGTTAGAGGAACTTTGATACAACCAAAATATTAATGTATTCTTCTAACTGTAGAAGTGTCAAAGTAATAAATAACTTTGCAAGACTAGAGTCGAACCACATGACAAATTATAAATAATAATGATGATGATAATGAATTAAATAGAATTTTGAGATGTAAGATTAATATGAAAATTAAACAATAATAAAAACAGTTGTCAAGGTTAGAGGATCCATTAATGGTATTTCAAGTAAGTATAATATAAACTTTTTTTGTTACTTAACTAGAAACCACACACAGAGAATGTTTTCAATCGAATGATTTGTCATTAATAACTCATCATAAATTATTAACATGATCATATTAATTATCTTATTTAAATAACACCAAACTTTTAAATATTATAAGGAATTCATGATGTTAACTTATATTAACAACAAATCAAGTTCCTTTCATAGCATATGTATAGGTTATACCATACAGTTGACTATAAAAGAGTCAAGCATTTATTGTACCAAATGTTATACAACACAAAACTAGATTAATCATTTAACAAACAAGATATTAAGAATTAATAAGATAAAAATGATAAGATATGTCAACAGCAAGTTGTTTAGAATATAAACATTGAAGTTTATATTAAGTTTATATTATACTTATTCTAACATTATTAATAAACTTAGCTAAACATAATAATAAAAAAAGAAACATAAATAAAAAAGAGGAGAATATGATCATATAAGTATAATATAAGAAATAAAAGGCATAAATAAAAAATTAATGAAAGCAAAACTTAAGCATTACAAAAATATAAAGAAAGAGAGCAAGAACTTGATATTGATTTGAAAACTAAGATCTCTAAATGCATGACAAATATCCCTATTTTGTAGGCCAAAATTCAAAATTATTGATTTGATGACTAATTATTAAGTGAATGGCCACCTCTTGACTTTGTGGCAATCCTTATCTTTTTGTCTGTCAAAAACATCATTGCTAACATTAGAATTTGAAAGTTCTAGAAAATTATCTCATCTTTTCAAAAAATAAAATAAAATTAGTAGATATAAACTTCTAGAACTCAAGATATAAGCTGAACACTAAACAGTGTTTGGGCTGCAGGACAAATTCTGACTTCTTCGTTGTTGCTACAATTTGAACTTGAAAATGACCTTTTTGAATCATGGACACTTCATGAAAGTTTTAGGCCTATGTATTAGCTTTCTAAGTTTTACAGCTCTAGTTATGATCCAATAACCGAATGATGTTCCAGTTTGGACTAAACCAACATCTCTTTTCTAAGCTTAGCCCTCTTTTTGTCTTCTTAATCTAGTAGTTAAACTCATTAATTAATCTTTTAATTATGATAGGCCTATGACACGTGAAAGATTGATGTCTTCTTCCAAGTGCAGGAGTGTCGAAGTAATACATAACCCAACAAAATTAGGGTCGAACCACAGGGAGAATAATTGTATAAATTATAAATACCAACAATAACAATAACAATAACAATAACAATAACAGTAGTAGTAGCAGTATTAGTAGTAGTAGTAATAGTAGTAGTAGTAGTAGTAACAACAATAATAAAGAAGAAGAAGAAGAAGAAGAAAAGTTGATGAGAACTTTGAGATCGAAAATTAACGTAAAAATTAAACACTGATAATAATAAATATCAAAGTTAGAGGTTCCACTAATGGTATGTCAACAAGTATAATATGAACTCTTATTGTTCAATTGGAATCCACACACAAAGGAGGTTCCAATCATATTATAGATTGTTAACATGATTACATTAGTCATCTTATTCAATTAATGCTAATACTTGTAAATTTCATCAAGCATTCATGATTATAACTTATGTTAACAACAAATCAATTTCCTTTCATAGCTCAGGTGTCGGTTATACCATACATTATGGGCTATGAAAGTGCCAAACATTTGTTGTACCAATTGTTATACAACATAAATCAAGATTAGTCATTTAACAAGCAAAGTATTAAAGAGTGAACAAGATAACAAATATAAAACATGTTAGTATCAAACATTAAAGTCCATATTAAGTTTATACCATACTTATTCTTACACCATTAGTGTAACCTTTTCACCTTGACATAATTAAATTAGCTAGACATAATAAAAGAAAGAAAAATAGATAAACAAAATAAGAACATAAATAAGATAAAAGTTAACTAAGTAAAGGAAAAGAAATGAAAGGCATAAACTTGATATTAATGAAAGCAAAACATAAAAATTACAAAGAATACAAAGAGAGAAAACAAGAACATGATCTTGATCTAGACACCAATATACCTAAATGCATGACAAATGCCTCTTTTTATATGCCAAAATTGGGAACTATTGATTTGATGACTAATTGATGAGTAGGTGACCAACCCTTGACTTGGTGACAATCCTTATCTTCTCTTGTCTACTCAAAACGTTATTGATGACGTCAAAATTAGAGCCATTTAAAAACATGAAAGTTCTAGGAAATTATCTCAGCTTTCTTGTGTAAAACATTCAGCTCATTTTGACTTCTAGAACTCTAGATATGGCCAAAAATACTAAACAGTGCTCGGGCTGGAGGATAGATTCGGGCTTCTTTGTTGTTGCAACAATTTAGACTTGAAAATGACCTTTTTAGATCTTAGGCTTCATGAAAGTTGTAGGCCTATGTCTTACTTTTCCATCCATATAAAATAGACCTAAATTTGAGATCTATAGCTCCAGATATGACCCAATTACCGATCAGTGTTCCGGTTTGGATTGCACCGACATCTCTTTTCTAAGTTTGATCATCTCTTTGCCTTTACAATTGAAGTTCTTAAAGTCATCAATCAATCATTTCATTTATGTGATAGTCCTACATTTAAAATAGACATTTATTATAAATTAAAGGTATCTTATATTATTAGATAGATTATTATAAAACATACTTTAGTTAAGGAGTTATTGATACTTCAAGTGCAAAATGATGATATAAAACCATGATAAAAATGCACTTTTGAGTACTAATCAGCCTGCATTTAAAATGAATATTTACCATAAATTAAAGGTATCTTATATTATCAGATTTATTATTATAAATCATGCTTTAGTTAAGGAGTTATTGATACTTGAAGTTTAAAATAATGTTATAAAACTTTGATAAAAATATACTTTTAAGTACTAATTAAAGTTTATAACTTTAAAGCTCACTAATGACTACTTTCCTTTTATGCTTTTCTTTTGTATAATTTAGCTTGACCATGCTTAAAGCTTAAGAAATTGTGCTTAGTTCTTGAACTTTCACACTTAGCTTTCTTATCAAGATTTTCATGGGATATTTATAGGCTTTTGCTAGGGTTTTTTTAATCAAAGTTTAATCATGATTGCTCAATGCTTCATTACATTTTAATAATTGAAAGCTCTATCGCTTACTGGTTTTGCAATGATTATTTTGTAACTAACTTAGTTTTAGATATTATAACAACTCAACTTTTCAAAGCCAAAATCAGTGAAATGTTTTTGTGTTTTTATATCCCTGATGCTTTTCGCAATAACATCCTGAGGTTAACAATATGTTCCATTCCTTATCATAACATAATACTAACAATATGTTCCATTCCTTATCATAGCATAATACTGATATGGTTGTTGTAAATCAACATCCCTATAAAATGGTTACTCAATACACATGCCCATGATATTATGTGTACATATTTGTAAGTTCATGTTACTCCCATTGACACATTTATAAGATTGCGTTTCTATTTTAGCCTTGTTATCATCACAAGTTTATATAAAAGTGTCAAATGACAATACACAGTTAGTAAATTCAATGCTTTTCATTATAGCATTCCAATAATTGATGGATGGATTCTATTCATAAGTTTTGCACAATACACATATAATAATGAGAATCATCATCTTCATAGAAAGTGTTCATTACACATACCCATAATATCATATTGGTATAATCATAAGTTTACATTACATCTCATTAACATATGCATAAACTAGTGTTCCCAAACTAATATTGTACCATTGCGAGTTCATATAAAAGTGTCCATCAACAACTATACAACTAGTATATTTGTTCTTATTAAATATGTAACATTTAAAACATATTATTACATTGCACATTCTAAAATATATGAACACATGGAGTAGGCTTTCCTGCGCACCTTGATTGTGTAATGTCCCTATTACAAAAACAACATGGATATAAAAATTATGAATAATCTAAATAACATAATCAAAGAGTTGATGTCTTATCTTAAGTACATGAGTGTCAAAGTAATAAATAATCGGGTAAGATCGGGGTCGAACCATAGGGAATTTAACTATATAAATTATAAATAATAATAAGAACAATAACAGCAATAATAACAACATTGATGATGGTGGTGAAGATGAGTTAAAGAGAACTTTGAGATGTAAGATTAATGTAAAGATTATACTATGAAAAAAACAAATATCATGGTTAGAGGATACACTAATAGTATTAGAGATAAGTAAAGTATAAACTCTTTATAAATTATCAACATGATCATATTAATCATCTTATTTATATAACACCATACGTATAAATTTTATCAAGTAATCATGATGCTAATTTATGTTGATAACAAATCAAATTCCTCTCATAATAACGATGTCGACCAAATACTATGAAGGATCAAGTATTTGATGTACCAAGTGTTATACAACACAAATCTAAATTAACAATTTAATAAGCAAGGTATTAAGAATTAATAAAATAAAAATGATAAGACATGTTAATAGCAAGTTGTTTAAGATATAAGCATTGAAGTCCATATTAAGTTTATATTATACTTATCTTAACACCATTAGTGAAACCTTTTCAATTTGACATAATTAACTTAGCTAGACATTATAAAGAAGAAAAACTTAAATAAACAATATAAGAACATAAATATGATATAAGTTAACTAAGTATAGTAAAGGAAATGAAAAGCATGAACAAGAGATTAATAAAAGCAAAACTTAAGCATTACAAAAATATAAAAAGAGAGAACAAGAACAAGATCTTGATATGAAAAACAAAATGCCTAAATGAATAAAAAAATACCTCATTTTATAAGCTAAAATTCATAACTATTTATTTAGTAATTGATAATTGATGTAGTGACCAACTATTGATTTAATGGACAACAACACTCAAGCATTTTGGCTGGATAAATTGATATTGATGCAATCAGAATTTGCCAAAGTGTTCTTCATAAAAGTTGTTGGAAATTATCTTTTTCTTCCACCCATAAAATGTTAAAGCATTGGGAGCACTACAACTCAAGATATGTCTAAAATATTGAGTAGTGCTGCTGGTGGACGTGATAGATAGCCCTCATGCTCTTGTTTGGATGAAATGTCATTTCTACTGTTAGAATTTAAGAAGGTCTTCTTATGAAAGTTGTTGAAAATTATCTTTTTTGTTTCCACCCATCAAATTTCATGTCATTTGGCTTTCTAAAACTCCATTTATAGATAAAACACTGAGCAATATTTGGGCTAGATTACAGGACAGATTTTGATTTTTTTTTTATGGCTAAACTTTGAATTTGAAAATAACAAATTTGGGTCTTCTTATACCATGAAAGTTGTAGGCCTATTTTTTTTTATCTTTCCAGCCATATAAATCAATGTGAAATCCAAGATCTATAGCTCTATATATGATTTAATAACTGAACAATATTTGAATTTGAATTAAATCAGCGTCTTCTTTTTAAGCTTAGCCTTTTATTTGTCTGTTCACTTCCAATAGTTAATCACAACAATCAATCATTTGAATTATAAGAATACTTGTATTTAAAATGAGCATTTATCACAAATTAAAAGTATCTTATATTATCAGACTTGTTATTATAAAACATGTTATAATTAAGGAGTTATTGATGCTTCAAATGCAAAATGATGATATAAAACCTTAATAAAAATGTACTTTCAAGTACTAATCACTAAACATTATTGTTACTTTTCGTTATCAACTTAAAATAAGTACATTCCTTCCTTTTCTTCTTCTATACGTTGTACATTCCTTATTATTTTATTAAATATATTATTATCAGTCATACACCTTAACCTCTCCATAAGAGTTGCAGGGCCAAAGTTTAAATATCAGTCGAGGCTAATTGCTTTACTTTAACCGATCATCCATCTTTGATGCTTTTAGCCATAACTAATCGCAACATCTAAACTTAGTCATTCATCTTGGATGCCTTCAACCAAAACTAATCACAAAATCAAATTTGTTATCTCCTACAAATACCATTAGCTAAAGCCAATCATTATAATCAACTCGGTCATCCATCTAGGATACCGTTACTCAAAACTAAACATAATATTCAACCCGACCATTCTTTTATGATGTCATTAATTAAGACTAATTATCAATATAACCCAGCCATCCATCTAGGATGCCATTAGCCAAAGCTGATTATTAACGTAGCCTAACCATTCATCTAGGGTGTCACTAGCTGAAACTACTTATCAAACACAACTTGATTATCCATCACTGATGCCATTAGTCGAAGCTAATCATCAATTCATCTTGGCCATCCCCTTAGAATGCCATTAATCGAAGCAATTAATTAATCACAACCTAGCAATCCTTCTAGGATGCCATTAGCCGAAACTAATCATAATACTCATTCAAAATTTTATAACAAGTTGACATTCAATATATCTCAATAATAGATCATTCATAATACTTGTACAAACATTTCATATCAATTTGGCATTCCTTATAAAAACTATTAGATCCTTTGTAATATTTATATAAACATTCTTTAATAAATTATCATTCATTATAACACCATGCAAGACTCATAGTAATACACAAATGACTCTAAAATATTTATGTATATCATTATCTTTTCCTTTTAGTATACAATGTGATAGTCTTGGGTTTATCTTTTAATGTGCCTTATTTTCCTAACTCGACCAAACTAGCAATTTAACATGAAGATGAAGGAAAGCAGGTTTGGTTATATTGTTTTTCTTATAGTGATTAGGTTGAAAATTACGTGATTTGTAATTGAAATGAATGATAAAACCACTTGATAAGTCAAAAATGTTATAAAGAAATTCATATCAAGATAAAGATGATAACCTTTTTTATGATTAAAAGTGATAAGTCTAATTTGTTCTTTAATCAATTCTCAAAATAAAAGAATAAGGAAGAAAACCCTATGAAAAAAAAGTTGAGAAGTTTTATATTCTTTTCAAAAGTTCTTTATATCTGGTTTGAAATCTCATTATATACTTGGAACAATCCTTCAAATGTAGAATATTAAAATGATATAATTGAAATTTAAATAAATAACTCTATTTAGATAACTTGACAAATAATAAATAGTGCATGTTCTTAACTTATAATATACAAAAATTAAAATAATCATAATTTTTTATATAAAACTCCAATATATGTATGGTTGGACAAGCTAAAAAAATGATATTTATTTTTTTAAAACAATAAAGTGGTGAAAATTTAGGTTTGAATTGACACATGAGCAAACTCAAACTCTATAAAATTTATAAATTATAATCCAAGCTTTATTTAAAAATAAATAAACATATTTAAATAATTTTCAATTAGTTTACAAGCTGCAAACTTATTAAAGCTTCAGTCCTGCTAATTCAATTTATCAAGACTTTCGCCCATACTTATCTTTCAAATGTCTATACGTTTTAGAATCATTATTACTTCGACTCAAAGTCTTTCCTCCTCCGTTTTGCTCCCTGCAAGACAAGCTCGTGATATCTAAACCCCCTCCCCTGTTCGCTTGCGGGGAGATGTTAATGTAGCAATAAATCATATCATGAGAAATAACAGCAAATCACTTGACAGTAATGTAGCAAATCAGCAGCAGCAAATCCCACCATTTTTTATTCCACTTTTCTATAATTATTTGCTTTCCGTTCTTTCTTGTCTGTGGATTTCTTTAGACATAGAGATTGTACTAAATAATTATTACATAAAATCAACCACAACTTGTTTTTCTTTTCATATTTTATCGAGAGGGAAGGTAACCAATCCATCCCTTGAGCATGCGTGGAGGCAATCAAAACAGCTATTAGCAAGTAACATATGTTTTCTTTTTTAAAAATAGCATGTTTTTTTTTTTTGGGATTTTGTATTCTAAAAATGTTTTTAATTTTTTTATTTTAAATTAATTATTTTTTTTAGTATTTTTAGATATTTTAATATACTGTTATTGAAAATAATATTTTTTAAAGAAATATTATTTTAAAATATTTTTATATTTAAAAATAACCCGAGCGATATATACAAAGCAGTTTAAATTGATGTTCAAATTTATCTGCAAGACCAGTTTAACAAACCAGAGCAGAACGGAACAGGGTCCCAGTTCCATGGCCAACATAATCCTGCCCTTCATCACTCTTCTCTTCTTCTCTACTTTGTTCTCCATGGTAAACGAATTATCTCTTCTTCTCTTTCTTTATTCCTTTTTTAAAAATAACTTCTCATTTCACTTCTGTTTGGATACTAAGGCAACGAAGGAAATAAAAATGGAAATGAAAGATCAAATCTTGATAATTGCAGTTTTATTTCAATTTCTTTATTGAATGTTGATTGTTCTTAGCAATTAATGACATGGGTATTTATTTATTTATGGTTTATAAGGTAATAGGAGATGATGGGGTTGCGATCTCAAAGCAGTACCCATTAGTAGTGAGCACCTGGCCCTTCAAAGAAGCTGTTAGAGCTGCTTGGAGGGCTGTTGATGGTGGCCATTCTGCTGTTGATGCTATTGTGGAGGGTTGTTCTGCTTGTGAGGAACTCAGGTGTGATGGTACAGGTAAGATATTTTATTTAAATGTTAATTAATTATTAATCTTTCCATGAAATGACTCAATAGAATACTTAATCTTTCATAAGGTAGACCCATTTGCTTAAATAAATTCCTTAATTGTTGATTTGTATGGCAGAACATCATTTACTTGAAGTTTCATGTTTAGTGTTTTAACATATCATCTCAAATTGCGAATTTTATGATGTGTTCTCTCAAGATCATATCTAGTCGTAGTAGATGTATTTTTTGATTATTGTAGCTTGTAACTACGGTTTGTTAACTGATTGTCTCTAGTAATTTGAATCTGGAATGAACAGTGGGACCGGGGGGCAGTCCAGATGAGAATGGAGAAACTACTATTGATGCCTTGATCATGAATGGGGTAAACACTATTCTCCTTTTCCTTTCATTAATATACTTGTTCTCTGTACTGCTGCATGCTGGTTTGCTTACTTTATAAATGAAGATGCTTTCATGCATAGGTGACAATGGAGGTTGGAGCTGTTGCTGCCATGAGGTTTGTGAAAGATGGAATTAGAGCTGCAAAATTAGTGATGCAGCATACAAAGCACACATTGCTTGTCGGGGAGAAGGCCTCAGCCTTTGCCATTTCAATGGGTCTCCCAGGACCGAGTAACCTTAGTTCTTCTGATTCCATCAGCAAGTGGAGTAAATGGAAAGAGAATAACTGCCAGCCTAATTTTTGGAAAGATGTTGTTCCTTTAGATAGTTGTGGCCCTTATCATGCGAAGGCTAGCATGGATGTTAAAGAGGGTGGGTGTTCCACACGCAACCTGATGGGAATTGCTGAACCAAGATCATCTCTTGTTGGTCCTCACAATCATGACACCATATCAATGGCTGTTATTGATAAAGTAAGTTGATGAAACTGCAGATACGAATTCCACTAGCATGCGTGCACACATGGACGTGCATACAATCTTCCTGCATATATATTTACAGAAGGAATTCTTTTGCTTTTCATGTAGATGGGACATGTAGCTGTTGGAACATCAACTAATGGAGCGACTTATAAGATCCCTGGAAGGTAAGGTGAATATGAAGTCGTTGTGGATGAATACATTGCCAATGCGATATACTGTAAACATTGTGGAAATGAACTATGATTAAAACTTGTCAGAGTCTGCTTCCAACGAAATTTGGTAGCTGTCATCAGCAGCATCTTGTCTCCCACCCTTGAGTCTTTAAGCTTTGAGATATCTCTTCAAATGTAAACAGATTTTCCTTTAAATATTGTAATCGACAAGAAGTTTTGAGCACTGTACCCCACCAACCCCCCCGGTGTAAGGTTTTTTGGTTCAGGTTAAAGCATTCATCTCGTTGATTTAATGTATTCTTTCTTTGACTGCAGGGTAGGTGATGGACCCATTGCGGGATCTTCAGCATATGCTGATACTGATGTTGGTGCTTGTGGTGCAACTGGGGATGGTGACGTCATGATGCGCTTCCTTCCATGGTATTGTAATGAATATCAGTCTTTTTACTTTTTGAATGATGAAGTTATTCTTGGTAAGCCATCACTAAAGGAAATTTCACACCATTTAACGACCCATACTTTTAGAGTTCCATTACATAGGCTGAACTCAGGATAATGCTGTCATTCTCGATGCTTTAAGGCAAATACGCTCAGCTGACAGGAAATTTTGCTTGGTTTGGCTCTGTCAGGAATAATAAACTAGTTTGGGTTGTCTATGAGTTGATTCTCAAGTTTGAGACTTTTCCAGCAAATATGAGAATCGTCTTTCGCAATACAGTTTCATCCTACCTCAAGTATTTAGCCTTGTCTCATTTATTTGATGCTTTGGTTTTACTTAAAGCTAAGCTATCCTTGTCTCTTTCAGTTATCAAGTTGTTGAAAGTATGAGATTAGGCATGGAACCTAGGCTTGCTGCAAAGGATGCAATATCAAGAATTGCAAGAAAATTTCCAGATTTTGTGGGAGCTGTTGTTGCTGTCAATAAAAATGGTGTGCATGCTGGTGCTTGTCATGGATGGACATTCGAGTACTCCGTCAGAAGTCCAGTAACTGTTGATGTGGAGGTTTTTACTGTACTTCCGTGAAGTAGCAACTTCCTCACTTAGCAAGTGGCCCGTTTCAACCTTTAAAATGACATTTTTACATTTCACACGTGTAATTGTAAGCTCCAATTGTTTGGAGGTCCCACTGGAACGAGAGCGTTCTTGAGCTAGACAAAGATTATTGTTGTTTTCTAATTGATAATTGATATGCATCGTGATTCTAACATGGAAAGAGCTGATTTCAATGTATAAGAGCATTCTAATGGTCTAATTATAAGAGATAGGCAAAACAAGGACAAAGTGTCTTAATCAATCATGTTAACACAACTCAAACCTAGATGAGCTTGGAGTCTTTGTAAAATTAAATGAAAATAGTTTAGATTTATTTGTTTGTTTTCAAATAAAACTTCAATCATAATTTCAGAGCTTAAGAGAGTTCAGGTTTGCTATCAACATATGGGTCAATCTAAGTTTCAATTTTCACCATTTTATTGCATTGTAAAATAAGTCTATTTTACATAGTTTTTAAGTCGGAATGTTATTTTTTTTAATTTGTCAACCATAAATGTATTAAAGTTTTATTTAAAAAATTATGATTTTAATTTTTATGCATTATATGTGTTCTATATGTAAAAAATATGTTACTTATTATTTGTCTTGTTTTCTACCCAAAGTTATTTATTTGAATCTCAATTATATCATTTTGATAGGTTGTTTAAAGTATTTGGTGGTGTTCCAAACCAAATATTAGATACTTTTAAAAGAATATAAAACTTTTTAACTTTTTTTTAGAGAATTTTCTTCCTTATTCTTATATTTCAAGAATTAGTTGAATAAGAAATTAGACTTGTGTGACTTATCAAAGAATGTGATGTTTTTATCTTGATAGGAACTCTTATGTGACTTATCAAAGAGTTTCATTCAAACTTTATCTCTCGTTTTCATTACAAATTATGTAATTTTATTATAAACACCATTAAAAAACAATATAACCAAACTTATTTTTCTTTATCTTTATATTAGATTGTTAGTTTGTTTTGGTTTGGAAGTTAAGACACATTATTAATACACACAAGTAGTGTCACAACCTATTTTTTGTGTTATTTTTCAAATTTTTTTTCTTTTAGAATAAAAATAAAATAATAATAACAAGAAAACTGACATTTTGGTAAAAGCAAGAAAAAAAATCAACATGCAAGTTTGGATGGAATCAAAAGCCTAACTGTACCTCTTTTTATCCAAAACTAAAGAAATAAAACATATTTAAGGTCAAATTAAATTATTATTGAACAAATATACATAAAAAATTAAATCTAAAGTAGATTTTTAATATACCAATTTGATTTAATCATGAGCTAAATTAAAGTTTAATTATGTTTAAGAATCAATTTCGATTCAATTGAAGAATTTAATTAGGTGCAAGGACTTAATTATACTTTAAATAAGTCAGATTACTTTTATTAGGGGTTTAATTGGTGAAACATTAGGTTTGGAAGCTCAATTTAGGTTTAATTAAGAAGAATAGAATTTTAAAAGACCAAATTTAATTTTTACAAAGTCGATTAGTTCATTCAGGAGTAGAATTATAAGAACATCAAAGTTTTAAGGTTAATTAAAAGCTAAATTGAAGAAATTCACAGTCAATGACCATTTGCAAAAGGCATCAAACTATAGAAACCCAAATGATTGAAAGCAGGAGTGAAATAAAAAAGAATTGAAAGTTTAATAGTCAATTAATAGTTAATCTGCATAAATCCAAGACTAAGTATTAAAATAAAAAAGTCACTAAAATTTAGGGCTGACATTAAAGATTGACAAGAACAAAATTGCAAAAAATTAAAAATTTAGAGTCAAATAGGGGTGCAATTAAAAGAAATTAAAAGATGAGGGACCAAATTAAACTTTAACCAAACCCCTAAACTAAAACCCTAAACAACCCAAAATGGCACCAGTTTGAAAACAATAAAAAGAAAAAAGACAGAAGATCATTGTCTTTTTTCCCTTATAAAAAAAAAATTGCTCGAGTAACCACTTTTAACGAGTATTTAATACTTTATTTCTCCATCAAATTTGATAAAACATGCATGAAACTAATGGTTTAACATTCAATTACACCCTAGTTTGGTCTTTTTTGATCGATTGACACCATAATTGCCTCGATGCCGTGCCAAAATAGCCAACTCAACCAATCCTTTGGTAATAACTTAAGCCATGATGACAACTTTGACCTAACGATTTAAATCCTTCATCGCTAAATTAAAGGACAAGATTTGTCTCCTAAAAAGACAAAATATTCCTTTTCAAACCCTTATAAATAGGGATAGATTTCCTGAAAGAGAAGAAATTAGAAACCAAAGTTGAGAGAAAAAAAACTCATATTTCTACTCATTTTTTCTTCCTCCCCTCTTGACCACCACTTTGACCACTTCATCCATCGCGCCTCAGCCACTGTTGCCACCACCAACCATGCATCGATCTTCCCGTTATAACACTAGGAATGTCCCTAAAGTGACCATGAGAGTTTCCCCTCATTTTCCTCCTATAAACCCCCGAGGCCACTACATACTATATGTAGTAGCCATGATAATTAACCCCATGGTTACTAAGTTGGGCCAATGATCATGCAGGCCTAGATTAGATTCAAGTTTGTTAGGTTGTTGTCGGCCTAACCCAACCTAGCTGGGTAAGGCCTAACCTAATATATTTAATAAAAATATATTAATAAATAATATTAAAAATAAAAAAGATACCAAAAAAATTTCAAAAGTCTTTTAAAAAAATTTGTGATTTTATGGTGTGTTTTCCTATCAATTTTGTATAATATCAAACTGTATAATTACACTATAAGATACATATATAATATTAAAATACTTTGTTTTCTCTAAAACATTTTAATTTTTTTTGAAAATTAAAAAAATCTCAGTTTTTTAAAATTAATTTCCTATTTCAAAAAACCAAAAAACCATTTTATTTTTATGCATACAACAAAATCCTAAAAGTTTTTCAAACGTATTTCATTAAAAAATAAAATATTGCATCTTTCTCATGTTTGAAAATGTCAAAAACATGAATATCATGACCAATTTATGGTTATGCATTAGAGTTTGGCAAACATATGAAAAACCCTTCACTAATCATTTTATTCACATGATATGTAAAGTATTAGGGTTTAGTTATAGATTTTAATACTTGAGAGTGTAAAACTACAAAGTAAAGTATACCCTGAAATATTGAAGATAGAAAAAAGTGCAAAATAAACACGATGCTGAAATTTAGACTTTAAAACAATTAGGATTTAACTTGATAAGGTAGAGAATTTCTCATAAAAAAGGATTTTCCTTTAACCTTAGATAAGACTAGCAAATATGAATATGACTTAGAATAACAGTCAAACAATAATGCAATTTACCTTTAATAGGGTGTACTAAGGGTGATATGTCTTCCCCTTACACAACTAGTCCCTTATCTTAACTCTCACAGGTCATAGGTTTTCTAGTAACTATAATACTAGGTGGTGACTCCTCAATCTTAATTCATCGTCATCGTATAACAAGTAGTATCCATTTTATGACTTCTCTTACCATACTATAAATTGACAAAAGAGTACATGCAAATGTTGACTTAGATGTACATGCAAATGTTTGATATAAAGATATTTGATTGAGAAAAAGTTTTGGTATGCATGTCTAACATCTAATGTAAGTTAATAATGGAATAAATTTTTATAAAAATGTTAAAATTAATTTGATGCATGAGGGATTTTAGATGAAATTATTTGTTATCTTAGTTATTTTTATTTTTATTTAATTTAGAAAAATTATTTTTTATGTTTTTTTATTCTTCCTATTTAGACTAGAAATTTTATTTGTTCTTACAATGTAGGCCAATGAATGTCATAAATAGAGTTATTTAGTTTATATTCTAGGAGACCATTTCAAGAGAAAATATTCAATAATAAAATTCAAATTAGAGTTCTTATGGTGATCTTATTAAAAAAAAAAGGGTTTCATGTGCTTCTGATTTTTCTTGTGTTATTTTTATTCGTGTTAGTCTTGTATAAGAGTTTAACAATTCCTAGTGGTTAATTGTTATATGCCTCTAAATAACCATTGCTAAAAGAGATGGTTGTAGAATAAAATGTACTCATGTAGGAGGAAATAAGGAGGTTCTCCTTTAAGAAAAAGATATCTAGTAACTGGTGATAGAAGACACATAAAGATAAATTATAGAATTAACATGTCGATTAATGATAAAGTTGTTGAGGTAATTTTAAAAATTACCTAAAAATTAACAAAGATGAAGAAAAAACTACAAGATTGTGGGGAGAGTAATTAGAAATGTATAACGAATTTTGAAAATATGTTTCAAAGGCATAAATAGAGGAGTTAGCTTATTGATCGAGATGAATATCTTAAAGATTTATGATTTTTATTTTGATGATGATTATATTGATAATGATAACATATATAATAAAATTAATGATGATGATGTCATCAATAGAATCCTTATTGATAAGTTAAAGATTAAGTGCAAATAGAACATGTACAATACAATCACATGTTTACAATTATCACTAAGATAGATTTGTTTAAAGGTTATATGGATTAAATGCATGTTGATAAATCAAGTTTGAGATTTACAATTCATTACTTTAGAAGCCACTAAAAGAGAAATCATTTGTCAATTGATGTTTTTTTATGCAAATTCTAAAGTGTTAAAAAAAAATGTTAGAGAGTCTTGATTGGACGCAATAATGATTTGAACTCGAGAATAAACTCCTTCCAACCCCGGGAGATTGATGCAGAAGAATTTATCAAGAAAGATATTTGTTTTCTTAATTATTTTTATTCAATTTTGGCCTATGATTTTTATAAATAAGGTTATTTAGTTTGTATTCTAGAAAACTACTTGAAGAGAAAATATTCAATAATAAAATTCAAATTTGGGTTCTTATGATGACCATATTTGGTAGAATTATGTGTTGCTTATGCTTATTATATTTCTAGTGTTATAGTTAAAAGAATAAAAAAATAATTCAAGAGCTTATTTTTCTTTTATTATGGGTTTATTTTGGACAACGCATCATATCTATTTTCTATAGGAATCATAAATAGATAAGATACCTTATTAGAAAGAAATATTTGTAATAATTTATGCTAAAGGATTTAAATACACTTATAATTATTGTTATAATTGAAATTGAGAAGGCTTTTTTTTTATTATTGTTATTGAAAAAAATCAATCTTTCTTTACCTAGGTAAACCTATTACAAAACCGATAGATATATCAATCCAATATTTCTTAGGCATTGACAAAGAAGTATATAAACATAAAGTAAAACTTTAGACTTAACTTATCTACATTTTATACATCTATCACAAATTTTTTGTACATTTTTTTTCATCTTAAGCCATTAAAAGTGCTCATTCGAAACATCTAAAGTCTTAGCAACCTTAAAGTGTCTCATTAATTCCTCCTCATGAGCTTCACAAACTAGTAATTTATGCGTAGAACAATTAGGCACTCTAAATTAGCAACCTTAGGCACTCTAACTTTCCACCCGAAAGTTAACTTTTGAAATTAGAATATAAACATTTTTTTCACAAGACAACTTATACATTCCTTAAATGATCAATATGCTTCTCTAAATTCTTTCTAAAAATTAAAATTCATAAAAATAAACCAAAACAAACTTATCCATAAAATTGCATAAAACATGGTTGAATAATCTCATGAAAGTATTAAGTGCATTATTAAGTTTAAAAAACATAACTAATCACTCGTACAAAAGCATATTTAGTTTTAAATGTAGTTTAAAACCAAATTTTATGGATAAGTTTTTTTGATGATATCCATTTTTTTCAATAAATCTTACAAAACATACAAAACCCATGCTATTCATCTAACATATCATCAAGTCTAGGAATTGAGTATCTATATTTTATAGAAATATTGTTCATGACAAATTAATCAACACATATTCTTTAAATCCCATTGATTAGTATTTAAAAGTATATTTTTATTAAGGTTTTATACTATCATATTACACTTAAAACATCATTAAATTTCTTAACTTAAACATATTTTATAATAACAAGTCTGATAATATAAGATAACTTTAAATTATGGTAAATGCTTATTTTAAATACAGGCATATCTTACAATTCAAAGGATTGATTGATGTGATTAACTATTGAAAGTGAAAAGACAAAGAGAGGGCTAAATTTAGAAAAGAGATGTTGGTTTAGTCCAAGTCAGAACACTGTTCAATCATTGGGTCATATCTAGAGCTGTAGAACTTGGATTTTGGTCTGCTCTATATGGATGGAAAGCTAAGGCACAAGTTTAAAACTTTCATAGAGTCCAAGACTTAAAACGGTTGTTTTTAAGTTCAAAATATAGCAACAATAGAGAAGTTGAAAGCCATCCTATAGCGTAGATATTGTTCAATGTTTAACTCATATCTCGAGTTCTAGAAGTTCAAATACACTGAATGTTTTTTGTTGGAAAGTTGAGACAATTTATTAGAACCTTGATGAAGATAATATGTTCAAATTTTGATGTTAGCAATGATATTTTTGGCAGACAAAGAGATAAAGATTGTCACTAAGTCAAGAGTTAGCCACTCACTCAACAATTAGTCGTCAAATCAATAGTTTTAATTTTGACCCATAAAAGGAGGCATTTGTCATGCATTTCAGCATCTTGGTTTTCAGATTGAGATCTTGCTCTTACTCTCTTTCTTTATATTTTGTAATGTTCAAGTTTTATTTTATGTTATATTAATCTCTTGTTTATGCCTTTTATTTTCTTTACTTAGTTAACTTTTATCTTATTTATGTTCTTATCTTGTTTATTTATTTTTCTCTTCTTTATTATGTTTAGCTAAGTTTATAATGTTAAAGTGAAAAGATTACATTAATGGTGTAGGAATAAGTGTAGTATAAATTCAACATAGACTTTAATGTTTGATACTAATATGTTTTGTATTTGTTATCTTGTTCACTTTTAATACTTTGCTTGTTAAGTAGTTAATCTAGATTTATATTGTATAACACTTGATACAACAAATATATGACACTTTCATAACCCAACCATATGGTATAACCTATACATGTGCTATGAAAGAAACTTGATTTGTTGTTAATATAAATTATAATCATGAATACCTGACAATATTTACAAGTATTAACATTATTCAGATAAGACATATAATATAATCATGTTAACAATCTATACTCCGATTGAAACTTTCCTTATGTGTGGTTTCCAGTTGAGTAATAAAAAGAGTTTATATTATACTTGTTTGAAATATCATTAGTGGATCTTCTAACCTTAATATTTTTTTTATTATTATTTAATTCTTTCATTAATCTTATATCTCAAAGTCTTCTTTAACTTATTATTATTATTATTATTATTATTATTATTATTTACCAAGTACAAGAGTGTCGAAGTAATAAATAACCCGGTGAGACAGGGGTTGAACCATAGGGAGGTTAATTGTATAAATTATAAACAACAATAATACAATAACAACAACAACAATAATAATAGTGGTGGTGGTGGTAGTAATAATAATAATAATGAAGAAGAAGAAGAAGAAGTTGATGATAACTTTGAGATGAAAGATCATTGTAAAGATTAAACAATAATAACAACAAATGTCAAGGTTAGAGGATCCACTAATGGTAAGTCAAACAACTATAATATAAATTTTTATTATTCAATTGGAAACCACACACAAAGGAGGTTCTAATCAGATTATAAATTGTTAACATGATTACATTAGTTATCTTATTCGAGTAATGCTAATACTTGTAAATGTTGTTAGACATTCAGGATTATAACTTATGTTAACAACAAATCAAATTCCTTTCATAACATAGATATCAGTTATACCATATAATTTGTGCTATAAAAGTGCCAAGCATTTGTTGTACCAAGTGTTATACAATAAAAATCTAGATTAATCATTTAACTTGAAAATGACCTTTTTAAATCTTGGACTTTTATGAAATTTTAGGCCTATATCTTACCTTTCCATCCATATAAAGTAGACCTAAATTTGAGATCTACAGCTCCAGATATGACCCAATTAACAAACAGTGTTTCGGTTTGTATTGCATCAGCATCTCTTTTCTAAGTTTGGCCATCTTTTTGTCTTTTCAATTTCAGTTCTTAAACTTATCAATCAATCCTTCTATTTATATGATAAACCTGCATTTAAAATAAATATTTGCCATAAATTAAAGGTATCTTATATTATTAGATATGTTATTATAAAACATGTTTTAGTTAAGTAGTTATTGATAATTCAAGTACAAAATGATAATATAAAACCTTGATAAAAATGTACTTTTAAGTACTAATCACACTCCCCTACCAGCTTATTACTAGTCCCTAGTAATCAAAGCGTTAAAATAGAAAAATAATTTGCAAATTCCACAAAGTAAGGTATTCATCATTCAACTTTCATTAATCTATCTGGATAAACAAACTCTCATTAAATTTATATATCTACTCAATACCTCTTAAACAAGATATTAATAAAACTTTATTGTGTGCTCAATATATCAACACATAGTTATGGGGCTTTACTTAGAAGAAAATAAAATTTTTGTTCTAATATTTATGGTTAACTTTCTTAGATTGAGATTTTTTTCTTTTATTTTTTTATTTTTTTTAATATATAGACATGTAACTTAAAACACCATGCATCTTTAACCCAGGTAATGAACTTTCAGCTAATGACTCCCAAATCAATTGGTTTTAGCGCATTAGGTGTTGAGATACCCCTATGAGTTTAGTAACTGGGGTTGTAGATACTGATACATAGATAATACAATGTTTGATTCCTTTAAGCTTTTCTCCTTAACCCATGTAATAAGCGTTGAGCCAATAACTCCTAAGTCAGTTGACTTTAGGGTATTAGGTGTTAAACATCCCTTCAAGCTTAATTGTTTGGGTTAGGGAGGTTATAAAACCAAACTTATCTATGTTTTTATTATCATTTTTTTTGCTTTTTTATTTTTTTTTTACAAATTATATACTATCCCTTTCCCTTAGTTGTTACCTTTAACAAAAGAACATAAACAATGTAATAATCTAATGTGCAACCCACAATCATTTGTTAAAGTGTGTGTGTGAAAATTAAGGCTTAAGAATACATGTTAAATGAGTATATGAGTAGAATTAAGTGATAACAATATGAGAGTTTGTAAACCTGAATATTTCAAGAAGTATTTTAGTAGACCTTATTATGAATATTACAAATAACTATTGAAAAATATTAATCAAGATATGTCTCAAAAGTCAATAAAATTTCTACTTACTCTATCATTTTAATAAAAACAATTTGCAAATGGTTTATAAAATAAAAAACATAGTTAGTTTTTTTTTTTAATATCAACTACTACCCTCTCCCCCAACCAAAATAAGACATTGTCTTCAAAGTCCCAAGGTAGAAAGATAGAGTATAGAAGGTAGTACCTGAAACACCAAATACTGACAAACCTTAAACACACTTAAACAAATATAAGAAATAACAAAACATAAATATTATGCTATTAATAAAACCAAAAGACACAAGTTTTTACAAACTAAGACTCAAATTGTAATTGTGATTGTGGCTCATATTTTCTTTTGGTTTTCTTCTGGGATAGGCTTCCCATTCAATTTTCGTAAAAACCAGCAAACAATGTTTTTTTTAATTAGATTTCCAAGACTATATTGAACATGTTTTTTTTGGAATAGTAACAATAAATCATGAATTGCATGATGTACAACTCTACTAGGATGTGTCTCGAGAGTTTATAGAAGATTATCTAAAGATCCCTTACTCAAGTCATCCTTAATGAATCAAATTTTATCTTCATGATTTACAGATACCATTCCTAAAGAATGACATTGTGCATTGCAAGTCTATTTGACACATCGATGATAGACTTTCAGTCATTTTCAGTCATTTTACGCGATGTTTCTTTACAAAAGTGTTTTTACTTGTTCCAAACATGTGTGAAATAAAAGAATTGGAAGACTCACTTGATAATTGTACCTTTGCTTCAATTAGCCAGCGGATCTCTTCAGAATTCCAGGGTTCATTAACAACCTTAATCTTGTACACCTAACTTAGTAAATTTTTGTGATCGCATTTTAAGGCAAAGTGGGAAAATATTTTTTTAATTTTTCAAGAGTGGTATCGATTTTTTAAAATGAGAAGTGGAAAAGATATACAGAGAAGAGAGAAAGAACAAAGAATTGAACAAATATATATACAACTATCAATTATCATAGGAAACTGAAAAAACCGATTTAAGAGTCATGGAGTACTGTTATTTGCCATTTAACTAGGGTGAGAGAGACTAGCAAATCAAGAGTTACAAAAAAAAACACAAAACAAATGTGAGAAAAACAAAATAATCAACCTTTATCTTCAGGATTATTCAAACCAATGGATTTATTTTCACCAGGAAAATTATCAAAGTAAGCTTTCAAACAACATCCATTTACCTTAAAAAAAATATATCATTTTTTGGATTCTCAATATCAAAAGCCCTATAAGGATACATATGTTTCTCAATAAAGGGACTATTCCATCATGATCTTAGCTCCCAAGGGAATAAATAAAGTAAAAAATTATAAAGCAAAACTTTTTGACCAATATCAACTTTTTGATAATTTTCACAAGTTTTGCAGAATACATGCATGTTCTTGAACATGGTAGGCCAATAAAGTTCATTTTGAAATATTTTTGCAGCTATCATTTTTTACGAGAAATGACTCCCACATGCTTCAGAATGACAAAGTTTAATGACACTCCTTACCTTATTATCAAGAATGCATCATGAAATATTTGATCAGGACAATATTTGAATAACCCAGGGCCATCCCAATAAAATTTCTTCACTTCGTTTAAAAACTTTCCTTTATCTTTAGTACTCTAATGAGTTGGCAAATCTCCTAAAGTCAAAAAATTGATATTTTTATCATACTAAGGCATTAGACTAAAACAAAATAAGGATTTGTTAGGAAAGTAAGGATTTGTCAGGAAAGTAATCATCAATTGGTGTGATGTCAGATGTCGAATCTGTTGTCACTCTTGATAAAAGATCCACATCAACAATTTTTTATGCCCTTTTCATTTGTGATTTCTTTCTGAGAATAAACCATTTGCATATCTTTAAATTCATCAAACTATGTTTTACTCATGGTATATTCAAATTGATCATAAACTAATTCGTCAATAAGATCTACTTCCTATGAATCATTATCATCTCTAGGTTGTTTGCAAATGTTGAAAATATTCATCTCCAATGTCATGTTTCCAAAAGATAGCTTCATTAGTCAATTCCTATAATTAATCAATGCATTAGAAGTTGCAAGAAATGAACGTCCTAAAATAATAAGAAATGAATTACATGTTTCAATAGGTTGTGTGTCCAAGACAATAAAATCCACAAGATAAATGAATTATCGACTTGTACTAACACATTTTCTATTATTCCTCTAAGTACTTTTATAAATCTATCAGCAAGTAAGAGAGTTACAAAACTTGGTTTTAACTCATTTAGATTGAGACTTTGAAAAACTGAATATGAAAGTAAATTCACACTAACTCCAAGATCAAGTAAAGCTCTTTTAATTTTATGTTCTCCAATAAAGCACGAAATTGTAGGACAACCCGGGTCTTTATATTTCAAAGCAATATTGTTATAAATAATGACACTTACTTGTTTGGCTAAAAAGGCTTTCTTGTTCACATTCAGTTTTCTCTTCACAGTGCATAGATCTTTAAAAAATTTAGCATAAAAAGGAACATCTTTATTAGCATCCAGCAAAGGTATATTGATCCTTACCTGATTAAAAGTTTTAAAGATTTTAGAGTTGTGATTGACTTTCCTTTATTTGTTCATGGTATGAGGAAATGAAAGTACTCACAAGGAATCAATCTTTTCTTTCTAATTTTCATATTCAACCCTTCCTTACCCTTAGAGATTCACTCATCTTTCTTACAAGGTTCAAGAGTGGGTTTTTCAATAACCTTACCATTGTAAAAAATAGTGATTGATTTGACTTGATTCATGTGTTGACTTCCAGAACTACTTGCATTTGCATTGTATTGCCCTTTAGAATTTTGTTGTGGTTGAGATGGAAACTTACCCTTTGACATGATAAAAAGATTGATGTCTTCTCCCAAGTGCAGGAGTGTCGAAGTAATAAATAATCCGGCAAGACCGGGGTCGAGCCATAGGGAGGTTATTGTACAAATTATAAATAACAATAACATAACAACAACAATAATAACAATAACAACAATAATAGTAATAACAACAACAACAACAACAACAACAACAACAACAACAATAATAATAATAATAATAATAACAACAAAAAAGAAGAAGAAGAAGATGAGAACTTTGAGATGAAATATTAACGTAAGGATTAAACAATGATAACAAACAATGTCAAGGTTAGAGGATCCACTAATGGTATGTCAAACAAGTATAGTATAAACTTTTATTATTCAATTGGAAGCCACACACAAAGGAGGTTCCAATCTGATTATAAATTGTTAACATGATTACATTAGTCATCTTATTCAATTAATGCTAATACTTGTAAATTTCATCAAGCATTCATGATTATAACTTATGTTAACAACAAATCAAGTTCCTTTCATAGCTCAGGTGTCGGTTATACCATAAAGTATGGGCTATGAAAGTACCAAGCATTTATTGTACCAATTGTTATACAACATAAATCAAGATTAGTCATTTAACAAGCAAAGTATTAAAGAGTGAATAAGATAACAAATATAAAACATGTTAGCATTAAACATTAAAGTCCATATTAAGTTTATACCAAACTTATTCTTACACCACTAGTGTAACCTTTTCACCTTGACATAATTAACTTAACTAGACATAATGAAAGAAAGAAAAATAGATAAACAAAATAAGAACATAAATAAGATAAGAGTTAACAAAGAAAAGGAAAGGAAATGAAAGGCATAAACTTGATATTAATAAAAACAAAGAATAAACATTACAAAAAATACAAAGAGAGAAAACAAAAGCATGATCTTGATCTGGAAACCAAGATGGCTAAATGCATGGAAAATACCTCCTTTTATAGGCCAAAATTGAGAACTATTAATTTGATGACTAATTGATGAGTAGATGGCCAACCCTTGACTTGGTGACAATCCTTATCTTCTCTTGTCTACCCAAAACGTCATTGATGACGTCCAAATTTGAGCCACTTAAAAACATAAAAGTTCTAGAAAATTGTCTCAGCTTTCTTGTGTAAAACATTTAGCTCATGTCAACTTCTAGAACTCCAGATATGGCCAAAATACTGAACAGTGCTCGGGCTGGAGGACAGATTCGGGCTTCTTTGTTGTTACAACAATTTGGACTTGAAAATGGACTTTTTAGATCTTGGGCTCCATATGAAAGTTGTAGGCCTATGTCTTACCTTTCCATCCATATAAAGTAGACCTAAATCTAAGATCTATAGCTCCAGATATGACCTAATTACCGAATAGTATTCAGGTTTGGATTGCACCGACATCTCTTTTCTAAGTTTGATCATCTCTTTGCCTTTGCAATTGAAGTTTTTAAAGTCATCAATCAATCCTTTCTTTTACGTGATAGGCCTGCATTTAAAATGGACATTTACCACAAATTAAAGGTATCTTATATTATTAGATAGATTATTATAAAACGTACTTTAGTTAAGGAGTTATTGATACTTCAAGTGCAAAATGATGATATAAAACCATGATAAAAATGAACTTTTGAGTACTAATCACACCCCCCAACTAGCTTATTACTAGTCCCTAGTAATCAAAGCGTTAAAATAGAAAAATAATTTGCAAATTTTAGAAAGCAAGATATTCATCATTTAACTTCCATTACTCTATCCAGATAAACAAACTCTTGTTAGATTTATATACCTGCTCAATACCTCTTAACAAGATATTCATAAACCTTTCTTTTATGCACAATGTATCAACACATAATTATGGGGCTTTTCTTGGAAGAAAACAAAATTT
>SRLM01003145.1:209330-224945 GCA_015708895.1 Populus ilicifolia
AGGAGTGTCGAAGTAATAAATAACCCGGCAAGACCGGGGTCGAACCACAGTGAGGTTATTGTACAAATTATAAATAACAATAATATAACAAGAACAATAATAACAATAACAACAATAATAGTAATAACAACAATAATAATAATAATAATAATAGTAATAATACTAATAATAATAATAAGAATAATAACAACAATAAAGAAGAAGAAGAAGATGAGAACTTTGAGATGAAATATTAACGTAAGGATTAAACAATGATAACAAACAATGTCAAGGTTAGAGGATCCACTAATGGTATGTCAAACAAGTATAATATAAACTTTTATTATTCAATTGGAAGCCACATACAAAGGAGGTTCCAATCTGATTATAAATTGTTAACATGATTACATTAGTCATCTTATTCGATTAATACTAATACTTGTAAATTTTGTCAAGCATTCATGATTATAACTTATGTTAACAACAAATCAAGTTCCTTTCATAGCTCAGGTGTCGGTTATACCATACAGTATGGGCTATGAAAGTGCCAAGCATTTGTTATACCAATTGTAATATAACATAAATCAAGATTAGTCATTTAACAAGCAAAGTATTAAAGAGTGAACAAGATAACAAATATAAAACATGTTAGTATTAAACATTAAAGTCCATATTAAGTTTATACCAAACACTCCTACTACACTTGGAAGAAGATATCAATCTTTTAGTCATGTCACCCATCACTTCTTTTAGTACTAACAATATTGGAATTGCACAAGAACTCACGTTTTCTTTTATGTACCTTTTTATTATAAATTCTTCCACTTGCCTTTGAGGTTTCTTTGTCTTATTAGGATTACTTCTATAGGCTGATTGATATGGTATAGATGCTCTAGGTATAAGATCAATTGGGTGCTTAATTCCTCTAATAAGTGGCCACCTATTGAGAATCTCATTAAAAAAGATCTTAAAATCCTGTGATAAAAAAACATAAATACTAGAAATATAATGATCAAGGTTATTAGTAATAAAATACGTCTTCTTATATACAAGTAAAATCATAGGCATGTCAGACAAATAAGCATTTTTGATCTCATTTTTCTTTGTATAAAAATTAACATGTTTCTTTAAATTTTCCACACTCTTCCTTTCTCACCCTTCCTTTCTTCTCTTCTTTCTCGGCTGAATCCCTACTAGTTCTTATTTTGGCTAAATGTAACTTTCTTCTCTTTTGACTCACTTAATTTTCACTTTTCCTCACATTCTCACATGGTTGATATTTTTCTATGGCTTCACTTTTTCTTTTAATTTCAATTAGTCTTTATACACTTATTTAGGGACAATGGTATAAGTATAAATGTCTTTCTATCCCTTTTAAGAGAATATTTGCTTTTAAACACATCATGCTTGGTTTTTTGATGAAATTGTCAAGGTTTCTCTAACAATAAATAAGTAACATATATGACAACAACATCACACAAAACTTCATCCTTATATTTTCCAACCAAAAAAAAAACCCAAAACCTACCTAGTAAAAATTTAGAGTAAAAAAAATGCCAATGGATATGGAAAAAAAAAGGAGATATCAAAAAGAAGAGGGACAAACATATTAGTGTTTTTTTATTAAGAATACAAAGATGTATATTGTAAGTTTGGGGTTTCAATGAAAGAATATGACAGATAAACTATTCTATGAATGACAAGTGATACGATCAAAATATTGATGTCTTATTTCAAGTGCACGAGTGTCGGAGTAATAAATAACTAGACAAGACTAGAGTCGAACCAGAGGGAGGTGAACTATATAAATTACAAACAATATTTATTAAATAAAACAAAGAGTTTATGAGAATTTTATGGGATATTGATGTAAGGATTAAAGAAGAATAAAAAAATTGTCAAGGTTAAAGGATCCACTAATAGTATTTCAAATAAGTATAGTATAAACTTTTTTTATTACTCAACTAGAAACCACACACAAAAAAAGTTCCAATCGGATTATAATTTTTTTTACATGATTATATTAGTTATCTAATTGAATAATGATAATACTTGTAAATGTTGTCAAGCATTCGTAATATTAATTTATGTTAACAACAAATCAAATTTAGGTAAATGTTGTCACGAGTATTGAAGTAATAAATAACAAAATGAAAGAAGAGAATAGATAGTGTAACCTTTTCACCTTGACATAATAAACTTAACTACACATAATGAAAAAAGAGAAACATAAATAAATAAGATAAGAACATAAATAAGATATAAATTAACTAAGTAAAGGAAAGGAAATGAAAAGTATAAATATATCATTATTATTGTCAGAATTTGAATAGATAGTTTTATAAAAGTTATAGGCATTTGTCTTAGCTTTCCAATAAAATAAGAATGAGCTCATTTGGAATTCTAGAACTTGAGATATAGGTTGAACACTAGATAGTGTCTGGGTTATAGGACAAATTCCAACATCTTTTTTGTTGCTATAATTTGAGCTTAAAAATAACCTTTTTAAAGTTGGACTTTTATGAAAGTTTTAGGCCTATGTCTTAGCTTTTTATTTATACAAACCAAACCTAAATCCAAATTCTATAACTCTAGTTATAATCCAATAACTGAATGCTATTCTAGTTTGAATTGAACTAGTATCTATTCTCCAAGCATAGCCTTCTCTTCGTCTTTTGATTTTTAATAGCTAAACAAATCAAATATTCCTTTGAATTGTTAAACATGCCTGCATTTGAATTGAGAATTTACCATAAATTAAAGATATCTTATACTATTAGACTTGTTATTATAAAACATGCTTAAGTTAAGGAATTTAATGATACTTTAAGTGCAATATAATGATATAAAACCTTAATAAAAATACACTTTTAAATATTAATCACACCTTTCAACCAGCTTATTACATGTCCTTAGTAATTAAAGCGTTAAAGTAGATAAACAATGTACAAAATCTAAAAAGTAAGGCATTTATCATTCAACTTCCATTAATCTATCCAAATAAACAAACTCTCATTAGATTTATTTCTCTGCTTCATACTTCTCAAGCAAAATATTAATAAACCTTTCTTTTGTGCTTAAAATATTAACACATAGTTATGGGGTTTTGTTTGGATGAAAACACATTTTTGTTCTAATGTTTTTCAAAGGTTAACTTACTTGGGTTGTGGTTTATTATCCTTTTTTTTAATATATATATATATATAGCTTAAAATGCAATGCAATTTTAACCTATGTAATGAGCTTTAGGCTAATGAATCCCAAACTAGTTAATCTGGAGGCATTACGTGTTGAGACACCCCCATGAGCTTAGTAACTCGAGTTACAACTATTGATATGTAGATAGTACAATATTTCATTCCCTTAAGCTTTTCTCCTCAACCCATTTAATAAGCACTGACCTAAAAGCTTCCAAGTTAGTTGACTTTAGGTTATTAGGTGTTAAAACACTCATTCAGGCTTAATTGCTTAGGTTAGAAAGACTACGAAACCTAACTTATGTAAATTTTTATTATCATTAATATTATATTTATTTATTTATTCAAATTATATCTATCCCTTTCTCTTAGTCGTTACTTTTAACAAAAGAACATAATTAATGTAATAATTTAATGTACAATCCACAATCATATCTTAAAGTGTATGTGTGAAAACAAAGATTTAAAAATACTTGTTAAATGAATATATAAGCAAAATCAAGTAATAATAATGTAAGCATTTGTAAACCTAAATATTTCAAGAAGTGTTATGATAGACCTTGATAAAAATGTTTACTAAAATGCATCTAAAGAGTCAATAAAATTCCTCCTTACTTTGTCATCCTAACAATGATAGTTTTGTCAAATGGTTTTAATAACAATAAAAAGTTAGTTTTTTTTTTTAACTTATAACTACTACTCTTTCCCACAACCAAAATGAGACATTGTCTTCAGTGTTCTAAGATAGAAAGATAGAGTATAATAGACCTCACCTAAAGTAGCAACTACTGACAAGCCTGAAATACACTTAAATAAATATAAGAGATAACAAAACAAAAAAATATTATGTTATTAATAAAACCAAAAGACACAAGTTTTTACAAACTAAGGCTTAAATACAATCTCAGCTTTTTATAGATTTTTTTTGTTTGATCATTCTATTCGGCTCATAGAGGAATCAATTATAAGGATGAAAGATTACAATTGATCAATCAGTTATTTAGTAGTAGCAACAAAGATTATGATTTGTCATATCGAAGATGTTAGAAAATTTTGTTCCACAACATGATCAAGAAAAGACATCAATTTATTATAAAAACCATTAACATTGAGCAAACTTATAAGTTTATGATGAATGTGAAGTTGGGCCAAAGAGAAAATATGAAAGATCTGTTCCAATATGCCCAAACCACCTAGTAAAGCAATGAAGACACGCTGCCAAAGAGAAAATATGAAAGATCTCTTCCAATATGCTCAAACCACCTAGTAAAGCAATGAAGGCATCAACGTGTTTAAACATTGTATTCAGACATTCAAACATTGTGGAGACATGTAGTTTCTTTCTAATTATTTTTTTCAATGATGTCCCTTTTAGCTAAAGCTTTGGTTACGACATCCAAAACTTGACTGCTTCTTAAAGATACAACTATTGATACACCCCCCATTAACCCAAGGTTGCCTCTCTTATACACTAAATGAATTTTTCTCCCAACTAATACCAAACCAAGATGATTTGCTAATTCTAAAAAATCTTTTTTCATTTACAAGACTGGATCCACCAAACACATAAATATTTTTTATTTGAGGACTTGAGGAACCTGTCATTTCTACACACTTCTACATTTGTTGAATGTATAGGTAGAGTAGGAATAAAGGGAAGGAAAAGAAGATTTCATAGATGAGAAATTAAAAATGCAATTATACTACTTTTATGCAGGTCAGCTAGAGTCTCTCTCTTTCTTTCTCTCTCCTTTTATTTTTGGTCAAAATATGTGTATGTACAAGTAGCAATTATTGTGGCTCATATCTTTCCTTGATTTTACATCCAAGAACAACTTAAACGCCCTCTATGTGTCGAAAATAAAGATCCCATCCAGTTTTTAAAAAAACTATAAAACAAGATCTTTTTTAGTTAGATTCCCAAGACTAAGTGAATCATGTTTTTTATGAAAATAGGATCATAAATCATGAATTGCACGATGCACATCTTCGCTAAGATCCGTCTCAAGAGTTAATAGAAGATTATCTAAAGACTCCTTATTCGGGTCATTCTTAATGAATTGTATTTTATCTTCACGGTTTATAGATATCATTCCTAAATAATGACATTATGCATTACAAGTCCATCTAGCACATCAGTGACAAACTTTCAGTCGTTTTGCACAACATTTCTTTGCAAACATGCTTTTACTTGTCCTACACATATATGAAATAAAAAATTTAGAGGACTAACCTGATAATCAGACCTTTGCTTCAATCATTTAGTGATTATCTTCAGGAATTCCATGGTTCATTAACAATCTCGATCTTTCATACCTAGCACAATAAATTTTTGTAATCGTATTTTTTTATCATGAGAAGTGGAAAAAAGATGCAAAAAAAGAGAAGGAACAAGGAATTGAACAAATATATACACAAATATCAATTATCATGAGAAACTAAAAAAACTAACATAAGAGTCACAAAATACTGTTATCCGCCATTTGACTGGGGTTGAAGAAAGACTAGTAAAACAAGAGTCACACAAAAAAAAAACACAAAAATAATATGAGAAACAAAATAATCAACCTTAATATACAGGATCATTCAAACCAATGGATTCATTTTCACTATGAAAATTGTCAAAGTATGCTTTCAAACGATGTTCATTCACCTTAAAAACATCGTTATTTTTTGAATTTTTAATATCAAAAGCCCCATAAGAATATACATATTTCACAATAAATGGACCGCTCCATCTTGATCTTAGCTTTCTATGAAATAAATGGAGTCGAGAATTATAAAGTAAAACTTTCTGGCCAACATCAAATGTTTTTCTCACGATTCTCTTGTCAAAAAACTCTTTGATTCTTGATTTATGAATTTTTGAATTCTCATATGCATGATTTTTTTATTTCCTCAAGCTCATTTATTTATAACTTACGTAGCTAGCTAACATCATCAAGGTTTGAATTGAAAGTTTTGATAGCCCAATAAGATTTATGTTCAAGTTTCATAAGAAAGTGAAAAGATTTTCCATAAACCAACCTATAAGGTGACATACCTAGTGATGTTTTAAAAACACTTTGATAAGCTCAAAGTGCATCATTAAGTATTAAAGACTAGTCCTTCCAATTATAGTTCATTATTTTTTTAAAATTTGTTTGATCTCTTTATTAGCAAATTCTACTTATCCACTTGTTTGAGGGAAATAAAGGGTGGAAACTTTATGTGTGATTCTACATTTCTTCATTAAAGACTCAAATGACTTGTTACAAAAATGTATTTCAACATCACTTATCATGGCTTGAGAGATTCCAAACCAAGTCAAAATATTTTCTTTTAAAAACTTGATCATAGTTTTATGATTATTGTTATTACTTGGAATTACCTTTATTATTTTTGAAATATAATTCACTATGACTAATATTTACACAAAACCAAATGATGGAGGAAATAGACCCATGAAATCTATACCCCAACAGTCAAAGATTTCAATCATAAGAATAAGATTTAAAGGCATCATGTGACATTTTGACATGGATCCTAACTTTTGATAATTTTTATAAGTTTTGCAAAATGTATGTGATTAGTACTTAAAAGTGCATTTTTATCAAGGTTTTATATCATCATTTTGCACTTGAAGTATCAATAACTCCTTAACTAAAGCATGTTTTATAATAACATATCTAATAATATAAGATACCTTTAATTTGTGGTAAAGGTTCATTTTAAATGCAGTCCTATCACATAAATAAAAGGATTGATTAATGAATTTAAGAATTGAAATTGAAAAGACAAAGAGATAGCCAAACTTAGAAAAGAGATGTTGGTGTAGTCTAAACCGAAACACTGTTCTGTAATTGGGTCATATTTGGAGCTATAGATCTCGAATTTAGGTCTACTTTGTATGGATGGAAAAGCAAGATATAGGCCTACAATTGTATATGGAACCTAAATTTAATAAGGCCATTTTCAAGTCCAAATTCACAAATGAAGACTCAAATCTAATCTAAGTTTTTTATGGCTTTTCTTAAATAACCAATTTATGCAACTCATGGAGGGATCAATTACAAGAATGAAAAATTGTAGTTGGTCAATCAATTATTCAGTAGTAGCAGCAGAGATTATGATTTGTCGTGGAGAAGATAAACTGATTAGTACTTAAAAGTATATTTTTTTATCAAGGTTTTATGTCATCATTTTACACTTGAAGTATTAATAACTCCTTAACTAAAGCATATTTTATAATAATATATCTAATAATATAAGATACCTTTAATTTGTAGTAAATGTTTATTTTAAATGCAAGTCTATCATATAAATGAAAGGATTGATTGATGAATTTGAAAACTGAAATTGAAAAGATAAAGAGATAGCCAAACTTAGAAAAGAGATGCCGGTGTAATCCAAATTGGAACACTCTTCGGTAATTGGGTTATATCTGGAGCTGTAGATCTCAGATTTAACTCAACTTTATATGGATGGAAAGGTAAGACATAGGCCTATAACTTTCATATAGAGGCCAAGACTTAAAAAGGCTGATTTGGCCCATATATGTGTTCCAGCCTAAGCACTATTTAGTCTTTGGCCCATATTTAGAGTTCTAGAAGTCCAAATAACCTGATTTTTTTACACAAGAAAACTAAGACAATTTCCTACAACTTTCATATTTCAAGTAGGTTCAATTTGGACGTTATCAATGATGTTTTGGGCAAGAGAAGAAAAGAATTATCACCAAGTCAAGAGTTAGTCACCCACTTATCAATTAGTCAACAAAATCAAAAGTTTCTAATTTTGGCCTATAAAAGGACATATTTGCCATGGACTTAGGCATCTTAGTTTCCTGATCAAGATCATGCTCTTGCTTTCTCTCTTTGTATTTTTTGTGATGTTTATGTTTTGCTTTCATTAATATCAAGTTTATGCCTTTCATTTCTTTTCCTTTACTTAGTTAACTTTTATCTTATTTATGTTCTTATTTTTTTTGTTTATTTTCCTTTCTTTTAGTATGTCTAGCTAAGTTTATTATGTCAAGGTGAAAAAGTTACACTAATGGTGTAAGAATAAGTATAGTGTAAATTTAATATGGATTTTAATGTTTGATACTAACATATTTTGTATTTGTTATCTTGTTCACTCTTTAATACTTTGCTTGTTAAATGACTAATCTTGATTTATGTTGTATAACACTTGGTACAATAAATGCATGGCATTTTCATAACCCATATTGTATGGTATAACCCACACCTGAGCTATACAAGGAACTTGATTTGTTATTAACATAAGTTATAATCATGAATGCTTGACGAGATTTACAAGTATTAGCATTAATCGAATATGATAACTAATGTGATCATATTAACAATTTATAATATGATTGGAACCTCTTTTGTGTGTGGTTTCTAATTGAATAATGAGAGTTTATATTATACTTTCTTAGCATACTATTAGTGGAACGTCTGACCTTGATATTTTTTTTATTATCATTGTTTAATCATTACATTAATATTCCATTTCAAAGTTCTCTTCTTCTTTCTTTTCTTCTCCTTCTTTTTCTTTATTGTTGTTGTTGTTGTTACTATTATTATTGTTGTTATTATTATTATTATTGTTGTTGTTGTATTATTGTTATTTATAATTTTTACAATTAACCTTCCTGTGGTTCGACCTCGGTCTTGCCGGGTTATTTATTACTTCGACACTCCTGCACTTGGGTGAAGACATCAATCTTTTTGTTGTGTCATCCAACCTTGCCTTCTTTTAATGAATATCTTCATGAACAAACCCATACTTTAACCTAATTTTAAAGGGCTAACCAGAACCCATACTTGCAAACATACAACCTTAGTTGGAGAAATCACACAAATTTCAATTGGAAGAGTGATAACAACAATGCACAAACTTCGCAACCACCATTTCAAGCACACCATAATTTTCAAAATTCTTATGGATATGTACCTCCCTATGCTCCACCTTCTAAAAGAAATCTTGAGGAAACATTGCATGCATTCATTGAAAATCAAAAGACAATCAATACTCAACTTACTCAAAACATGATAGATTTTAAAGATACTCTTGCAAAATTGACATTTGCTCTTAGTTTCCAAGAGAAAGGTAAGTTTCCATCTCAACCAAAACAAAATCCCAAGCGGCAATACAATGCAAATGCAAGTAGTTTCGAAAGTCAACACATGGATCAAGTCAAATGAGTCACTACTCTTTGCAGTGGTGAGGTTATTGAAAAACCCACTCTTGAACCTTGTGACAAAGATGATGAGTCAATCTCTAAGGGTAAGGAAGGGATTGAATCTAAAAATTGCAAAGAAAATACTAATTTCTCTCTAGCATTTCCATTTTCTCACGCCATGACCAAACAAAGAAAAATCAATTATAACTCTGAAATCTTCGAAACTTTCAAACATGTAAGGAACAATATAGTTTTGCTGGATGCTATTAAATAGGTTCCTTTCTATGTTAAATTTTTGAAAAATCTATGCATTATGAAGAGGAAACTGAATGTGAAAAAGAAAGTCTTTTTAGTTGAATAAGTAAGTGCTATTGTTCAAAACAATAATGCTTTGAAATATAAAGATCATGGTTGTCCTACAATTTCTTGCTTTATTGGAGAACATAAAATTAAAAGAGCCTTACTTGATCTTGAAGCTAGTGTGAATTTACTTTTATATTTAGTTTTTTAGAGTCTCAATCTAGGTGAATTAAAACCAATTTCTGTATCTTTTCTACTTGCTAATAGATCTGTAAAAGTACTTAGAGGAATAACTGAAGATGTGTTCGTACAAGTAAATAAATTTATTTATTTAGTGAATTTTATTGTCTTAACCTAATGAAGCATGTAATTTATTTCCTTTTATTTTAGGACATCCATTTTTTGCAACTTGTAATGCATTGATTAATTGTAGGAATGGACTGATGAGGCTATCATTTGGAAACATGACATTGGAGATGAATATTTTCAACATTTGCATTCAACTTGGAGATGATAATGATTTACAAAAAAAAAATCATATTGAAAATTAGTTTATGATTAACTTGAATCTACTTTAAATAAAAATGAGTTGGATGAATTTAAAGATTTTTCAATGATTTATTCTTAGGAAGAAATCACATATGAAAAACTTACTAAAAATATTAAGGTGGATCTTTTGTCAAAAGTGTCAACTAATTTGACATCTGACATCACACCAATCGATGATTACTTTCCTGATGAATCCTTACTTTCTCTTAGTCCAATGCCTTGGTATGATAAAAATTTCAATTTTTTTGCTTCAAGAGATCTGCCAGCTGATTGGAGTACCCAAGACAAACAAATTTTTTTGAATGAAGTGAAGAACTTTTATTAGGATGACTCTAACTTATTCAAATATTATCCTAATCAAATATTTTAAAGATGTATTCCTGACAATGAGGTAAGTACAGTTATTCAACTTTGTCATTCTGAAGCATGTGAGAGTTATTTCTTTTCAAAAAAGATAGTTGCAAAAATATTTCAAAATAAATTTTATTGGCCCACCATGTTTAAGGACACACATACATTCTGCAAAACCTGTGAAAATTGTCAAAAAATTGATACTGGTCAAAAAGTTTTGTTTTTCAATTTTCAACTCCATTTATTCCCTAGAGAGCTTAGATCAAGATGGGATAGCCCATTTATTGAGAAACATTAATCCTTATGGGGCCTTTGATATTAAGAATCTAAAGAAGGACAATGTTTTTAAGGTAAATGGACATCATTTGAAAGCTTACTTTGATAATATTCCTAGTGAAAATAAATCCATTGCTTTGAATGATCCTATAAATAAAAATTGATTATTTTGTTTTTCTTAATTTTTTTTGTTTTTTTTCTATTTGTGACTCTTGGTTTGCTAATCTCTCTCACCCTAGTTAAATGATGGATAACGGTATTCTATGAATTTTAAGTTGATTTTTTCAGTTTCCCATGATAACTGATATCTATGTACATATTTGTTCAATTACTTGTTCCTTCTCTTATTTTTGCATCTCTTTTCCACTTCTCATCTTAAAAAATGGACACCACTCTTGAAAAATTAAAAAAGTATTTTCCTGCTTGCCTCAAAATACGATTATAAAAATTTATCAAGCTAGGTGTGCAAAATTAAGGTTTTTAATTAACCATGGAATTCCTGAAGAGATTCACTAGTTAATTGAAGCAAAGGTCCGATTATCATGTGAGTCTTTTAATTCTTTCATTTCACACATACCTAGAAAAGATAAAAAGTATTTTTTACAAAGAAACATCGTGTAAAATGACTCAAAATCTGCTATCGATATGTTAGATGGATTTGTAATGCACAATGTCATTATTTAGGAATGGTATCTGTAAACCATAAAGATAAAATACTATTCATTAAAGATGGCCTGAGTAAGGGGTCTTTAGATAATCTTCTATTGACTCGTGAGATGCATTTTAGTCGAGATGTGCATCATGCAATTCATGATTTATGACTATTATTTCATAAAGAACATGCTCGATATAATCTTGAGAATCTGACTAAAAAAGATCCTATTTGCTAGTTTTTAAGAAAACTGATAGGAAGTCTATCCCCTGACCCATAAAGGGCGTTTAAGCCGTTCTTGGACATAAAACCTAGGGAAGATGTGACCCATAATTACAACTACAATTTGAGTCTTAGTTTATAAAAACTTGTATCTTTTGGCTTTATTAATAGCATAATATTTGTGTTTTGTTATTTCTTATATTTGTTTAAGTGTGTTTCAAGTTTGTTAGTGTTCATTATTTCAGGTGATGTCTTTTATACTCTATCTTTCTACCTTAGAACATTGAGGATAATGTCTCATTTTGGTTAGGGGGAAAGGGTAGTAGTTGATAAAAAAGTTTAACTAATAATGTTTTTCATTTCATAAAGTATGTGCAAAATTATTGTTACTAGGATAGTAGAGTAAAGGAGCTCTTTTGTTTAAGTGACTCTTAAGACACATCTTAATAACCATTTTTAACAAGGTCTATTATAATACTTCTTGAAATATTTAGATTTATAAACTCTCATATTATTATCACTTAATTCTGCTCATATACTCATTTAACATGTATTCTTAAACCTTAATTTTCACACATATTTTAACATATGATTGTGAGTTGTATATTGGATTATTACATTATTTATGTTCTTTTGTTAAAGGTAATAACTAAGAGAAATTGATAGTATATAATTCAAAGAAAACAAAAAAAAGAGCAAAAAAATTATGATAATAAAAATATAGATAAGTTTGGTTTTGTAGCCTCATAACCTAAGAAATTAAGTCTGAAGGGGTGTTTTAACACTTAATATCCTAAAGGAGAGGTATTGGTCTAATGCTTGTTACATTGGTTAAGGAGAAAAGTTTAAGGAAATGAAACATTGTGCTATCTACGTATTAATATCTACAACCCAAGTTAATAAGCTCGTAAGATTGTCTCAACACCTAATGCCCTAAGATAAATTGGTTTGGGAGTCTGAAAGCTCTTTACATGGATTAAAGAAGTATTGTGTTTTAAGTTACATGTATATATATTAAAAAAAAATCTCAACATAAGAAAGTTAACCTTAAACATTAAAACAAGAAATTTATTTTCTTCCAAGTAAAGCCCCATAACTATATGTTAATATATTAAGCACAAAAAAAAAAGATTTATTATTATCTTGTTTAAGAGATATTGAGTAGATATATAAATTTAATGAGAGTTTCTTTATCTCCATAGCTTAATGGAAGTTAAATGATGAATACCTTACTTTGTGGAATTTACAAGTTATTTTCCTATTTTAACACTTTGATTACTGGAGACTAGTAATAAGCTGGTTGAGGGGTGTGATAAATGTATTTTTATCAAGGTTTTATATCATCATTTTGCATTTAAAGTATCAACAAGTCCTTAACTAAAGTATATTTTATAATAATATATTTAATAATATAAGATACCTTTAATTTGTGATAAATATTTATTTTAAATACAGGTCTATCACATAAATAAAAGGATTGATTGATAAATTTAAGAGCTGAAATTAAAAGAATAAATAGATGGCCAAACTTAGAAAAGAGATGGTGGTGCAGTCCAAATCAGAACATTGTTCGGTAATTGGGTCATATCTAGAGTTGTAGATCTCATATGTATGTTTACTTTATATGGATGGAAAGGTAAGATATAGGCCTACAACTTTCATATCAAGCGCAAGATTTCAAAAGGCTATTTTCAAGTCCAAATTGTAGCAACAATAAATAAGTCTGAATCTGTCCTACAGCCTAGGCACTGTTCAGTGTTTGACCCATATCTGGAGTTCTAGAAGTCCAAATGACCTTTATTTTTTTTCTAGAAAGCTGAGATGATTTCCGACAACTTTCTTGTTTGAAGTGGTTTTAATTCTAATGTTATCAATGACGTTTTAGGTAGATCAAAGAAGATACGGATTGTGACTCAATCAATAGTTGCCCACCCACTCATCAATTAGTCATCAAATCCATAGTTCTCAATTTTAGCCTATAAAAGGAGGCATTTGCCATACATTTAGGGATCTTGGTTTGCAGATCAAGATTATGCTTTTACTTTCTCTTATTGTATTTTTGTAATGCTTAAGTTTTGCTTTCATTAATATAAAGTTTATGCCTTTCAATTCCTTTCCTTTACTTAGTTAACTTTTATCTTATTTATGTTCTTATTTTATATATTTATTTTTCTTTTTTTCATTATGTTTTGCTAAGTTTATTATGTCAAAGTGAAAAGGTGATTAGTACTTAAAAGTGCATTTTTTTTTATCAAGGTTTTATGTCATCATTTTGCACTTGAAGTATCAATAACTCCTCAACTAAAGCATGTTTTATAATAATATAAGATACCTTTAATTTGTGGTAAATATTCATTTTAAATGTAGGCCTATCATTTTAGTCATGTCAAGTTTTGGGTGTCATTGCTGGGAAGATAAGTCCTTGTGCAAATTATTATATTTATTTTATTTTCTCTTTTTCATTTTTCTTGCATATAACTTTGTTTCTTATCTTTTATTTTTTCTTTTTTTCTTTTTTTTATTCTATTACTATACGTGCAAGAGAGTGTGGTCATGTATATGAAGTGGTAGACTTTATAAGGTATCCTCATCATTTTCAGAAAATATGGCCGAATAAGATAATCAATCATTTCATAATGAGAATAACCGTACTAGAACACTTAGAGACCATATGAATCCCACAAGAACAAGTGCACCATCATGCATAGTTTTTCCTCCTGATGCATCTCATTTTAATTTTAAGGCAGACATTATTCAACTTTTACCTTCTTTTCATGACTTAGATATAGAAAATTTATATTTGTATTTAAGGGAATTTAAGGAGGTTTGCAACACATATAATGACTCAAATTGTAGCATGAACACCATCAGATTAAAGCTTTTCTTTTTTTCATTAAAAGATAAAGCTAAAACATGGCTACAAAATTTGAGGTCAGGATCCATTTGTGCTTGGGATGAAATATAACAACAGTTTTTAAAGATGTTTTTCCCATCTCACAGAACAAGCTCTTTCAAAAGACAAATCACCACTTTCACTCAAAAACCAGGAGAAACATTTTACTAATGTTGGGATAGATATAGAGACTTGCTTAATACTTGCCCTCATCATGGTTTTGAAACATGGAGATTGGTTTCACATTTTTATAAAGAGTTAATACCTAGAGATAGGCAAATGATTGAGTTGATGTGTAATGGAACTTTTGAAGATAAAGACCCTGATGAAGCAATGGAGTATTTAGATTTATCAGTTGAAAATGCTCAAAACTAGGACACCACGGGTAATTATGAGACACCGAATAAAACTTAACCTCATACATCTAGTGGAGGTATGTATAACCTTAGGGAAGATCATGACCTTCAAGCCATGTTTGCATCTCTAGCTAGAAAAGTCGAGGCACTAGAATTGAAAAAGAGTGGTTAATTAAAATCTGTTGAAAACATTGTGTGTCAGATATGTAAAATAAATGAACACTCAACCAATAACTATCCAACCTTGCCTTCTTTTAAAGAATGTCTCCATGAACAAGACCATGCTTTAAACAGTTTTCAAAGGGCCAACCACAACTCGTACTCCCAAACATACAACCTTGGTTGGAGAAATCACTCAAATTTCATTTGGAAAAGTGATAAAACAATGTACAAACTTCATAACCACTGTTTCAAGCACACCATAATTTCCAAAATTCTAATGGATATGTACCTTCTTATGCTCCACCTTCTAGAAGAAATGTTGAGGAAACATTGCATGCATTCATTGAAAAGCAAGAGACAATCAATACTCAACTTGCTCAAAACATGACAGATTTTAAAGATACTCTTGCAAAATTAACATCTGCTCTCAGTTTCCAAGAGAAAGGTAAGTTTCCATCTCAACCACAACAAAATCCCAAGGGGCAATACAATGCAAATGCAAGTAGTTC